>PVHP010001520.1:37034-105385 GCA_004024765.1 Zapus hudsonius | reverse complement strand
CTTAAGCCATTCCCCTCCCCCCTTCCCTTACCCCTCATTCCTAACATCTCACTTCTTTCTATAAGTCTGCATAAAGAAAACATTTATCCTGTATTTTTTTAATTCACATACATCATCCGTTTCTCAGTTATCTGCATTCATTGAACACTTGACAATGAGGCTCCGTCACTACAAAATTTTATTATTTGAAACTAGTAATTCTGAACTTTCAGAAAGAGGCAAGACTCAGAGAATCTTGTCAAACACCACAAATATCCCTTTTCTGCTATAGATGCATGCTTTACAGTGAGGTGCTCTGGCTCTGCCTCCCTAAATTGGCACTAAACCTTCTCCTTAATCTTTATTGTCCATTTATTGCTTCATTTTAATTTTCCTCCTACAGCAGTTTCTCCTCAGCACAGGAAACTGTTTGAAGAAGAAACAATGGAAATCAGTTATAGAATGTTCTCTCCTCGTCAGTAATTATTATTCTAGGCCCTTATGCACACCCCATGGTGGAGAAGGCTAACTCCTCTGTTAGAGCTACTATTCTAAGGTTTACCTCCTCATTGCTTCCCTCCACTGGCTCTTTCACACATGTTTTTCTATTTCCACTGTCATTTATATGCAGGCTCTATATAAGAGCTTACAAACATGCTTTGCTTGGCTTTAGCTGGAGACCTTGGCTTATCTACTAACTTCCTTGTAAAAGTCCATTTTAACTAGAGAATATACCCCTTACCCTTTGTCTTAGCTACTTTTATGTCGCAATAACAGAACACCACAGACTGGGAAATTTATAACATTACATGTATATTTGGTTCACACTTATGAAGGCTGAATAGTCCATGAGTATGAGGCTGGGAGCTTTTCTATTATTCCATTTTTACTTCCTGTTATCTCTTCTTCCTAGAGCAGGTAGTTTGGTGTTTTTAACAACAGAGAGCTGAGAAGGTGGCTTATTTGGGAAAGCACTTGCAACACAAGCATGAGGACCTAAGTTTGAATTCACAGCATTCACATGAATGTCAGATATCATGGTCCACCTGCAAACCTTCAGTTCTGGGGAGGTAAAGATGTGATTTTTTTTTTTGAGGCAAGCTGGCTAGCCTAACTATCAAAACTGGGCTTCAGTGAGACTTTTCCTCAATAAATAAGATGGAGAGTCATCAACGAAACTACCCATGTCAATTTCTGGCAAGTGACACACACTTGCATGTGTGCACCCCTGTTAAACACACATTATACACATCAAATGAAATAAACATTTTCTATTCATTTCCTGTTCAAAAACATTTCCCACATTTAGATTTAAATATATGTTTATATACATGAATGTTTGTAAGAAGTTCTCCACATATTTCCATAACTTATAAAACTATCCATGATCTAGTCTTAAGAATAGAAGAGAATTTCTAAAGCTGTCATCACTAAAATTTGGAAAAGCTATTTCTTTGATGTGGACATTATCCTGTACAATGATGATAGATAGATGAGAGATGATAGATAGATATTACATATGCACATACATAGCTACATAGATATATAGATATACACACAAAGGTCGATGGATAGCAGCAAGGATGGATGAATTGATGATAGATGATTGATAGATAATAGATACAATTCTTCTGCTAAAGATGAAAAAGAAATCTCACCAAAGCCTAAAACAGTATGGATAGTATTATGTCATTAGACTATGAACACTGTCAGTGTGAAAGAAAATGACTCAGAAATGCACAACATGGCATTATTTGACTTTGGAGAAGTTTTCCACATTTATATGCCAAAAACAATTACCATGCTCCAGATTACTAATTAGGCTGGAACAGATTTTAATATGGCTACAGATGGCAACTTAAATGATAGTTAATTTTTAACAAAAATTAAAATTTTATATGTTTAAATGTAAATATTTAGGGCTATGACATCATCTGTTAATATTTTTACTATAATAATGTGCCCCACTTAACTTTGGGCATATGGAAGACCAAGGTGGATTTCCAACCCACAAGTGACAACTTAATACATTCTGGAATGCTTACCCCACAGAAAGACTTACATTGGAAGAATCTGAGAATTATCTAACCCTTTGTACTTTATAAGCAAAGGCTTTCCTTGAAGCTAACAGGCTAGACTTGGCGGTGAATAGCATTTATTTTGAGCATACATGGAATTTCTAATTAGTTGAATGATTATGTTTCCCAACAGCACAGATACCTCAGTTTATTCTCCTGTAGAACAAGCATGCATCCCTCTGAAATTGTTATTTATGCTTTTTCTAAGACAGTTCATAAAGTCTGCTTATGAACTCACTATGAATTCCATGACCACTTAATGGTACCTCTATATTAGCCTAGGTTTAATTTTAATATTTTATTTATTTATTTGAGAGAGAGAGAGAGTGTGTGTGTGTGTGTGTGTGTGTGTGTGTGTGTGTGTGTGTGTGTGATGGTTTGATCCAGGTGTCCCCCACAAATAAATGAATGTGTTCTGATTGATCAATCCTTAGCTGATGGCAATTTGGGTTTTGCATCCTTGCTAGAGCTGTGTTGTTGAGGGCAGGCTTATGGAGTTATAAGCCAGCTTCCCCTTGCCAGTGTTTGGCACACCTTCCTGCCCTTGTTTGCAGTGCTGTGGAAGAGGTGATGTCCACCCCTCTGCTCATGCCATCATTTTCCCTGCCAGGATGGAGTCTCCCCTGGAGTCCCTAAGCCTAATAAACCCTTTCCTCCACAAGCTGCTTTTGCTTGGATTCTTTCTGCTCAGTAACTAGAAAGTTGACAACAGAGAGGGGAATAGAGAATGGGCACACCAGGGCCTCTAGTCACTGCAAACAAACGCCAAATGCATGCACCACCCTGTGCATCTGGCTTTACGTGGGAACTGGGAATAGAATTGAACCTGGGTTCTTGGGTTTTGCAGGCAAGTGCCTTAACCACTGAGCAATATCTCCAGCCCTCCTAGGTTTTTATACAATCTTCAATTAAGGAAAGTCTTCATGGGATAATGACATAGAAAACAGAAACTTCATCTTCACCGATATGATAACCTGACTAATAATCCTTATAAAGAACCAGACCATCTCAGAGAAACACATTTAAAAAGGTATAGAGTATCCATATGTCAAAATTCAAAGGCAAGAAACAAAACCAGCATTTATAAAAGTATTGTTTATAGCAATTACCTTTAGAATCTAAAATCTAAAAGTAAGTAGGAATAGTAACCAAATTAGGCATCATGCCAAATGGCCTCATTCTATTTGTTCTAAAGCCGACACTCACCCCTTGTTATGCTAACTATAGAGCATTTTTCTGGATTATGATTATCAAAGTTACCCTTAAACCAGGTACAGAGCTAGTGAAAAGATGAACTGACTTGAAATAATTACTCTGAAGTTCGGAAAACAAAGATTACTTCATGTGAGTAGAAGTTGTCGCAGAAGTCAACCCTTTCAATAGGTTTCAAATTCTAAGATGGTATTTCCCTCTTTGTTTCAAACAATGTGGGGGGGAGCCCAATTCACAGACATTATACAGATGGAACTAAAAACTCCCTGGCAATATCAACTTTTAAAATTCACACACAGGTGCTTCTTCTGTGTCTTCAATTCTGACCATGGAATTCATTTAAATTCTTACCTCTGGTCTGATTGGTTAAGTTTAGACTATATATGATCCCTTTACCAGGGTTGGCTTTTTTGCTTTAATCAGCTGTAGCAGACAGATGTGAGGAAATCACCCATAATGCATACTGGAAAACTGTCATTTATATACAGATATTATACCTCTGCATCAATTGTTATATTAGAAGTGATTTTGTTTATGAGATTCTTTGTTATTTATATTTCACTTATTTACCCTTTCCTGCAGAAAATAATTAAATAGTAACAAAAAGATTGTTGTACACCCCCCCCCAGAATCAAATTGCAGTTACCTTAAAAAAAGCTATTCGCTCCTGCATCTTATACGTAGGAAGGACTATAGTTGAAAAGTATCACATGTTTAGTTGTACTGCAAAAGATGGAGTATTTGGTCCATGGATTAGCATAGATTTTTTTTTCTATAAAAGACCAGAAAATGAGGTTTTTTAACTTTTAGGTTCTGTCATCTATGTTACAGGTTTATCTTATCTTTATATAAATAAATATAAAACATTTTAATTAAAAATAATGAAACAGGTCAGAAGCTAACTTTGGTTGATAGCTGTAGTTTAGTTATCTAGCAGTAGATACAACATTAAATATGATTAAAGAACTAAATGTGGTAAAATCGAATTCACCATTCATTTCATGCTCCTCAGATAATGAATCAAACATTAAATGATCAACCATTTTCTATACTTTAGGACTTTCAGTGTAAGATGCAAAAAGAAAAAAAGTCTTCAGCAAACAGGGCTGACTTGTTATCTTAAAGACAGTTCAAATAAAAGCAGTTAAAACCTTAACAAATGAGGCCAAAATAAGGCAATTACTTCATGGTTTCTCCATCTAATCGAAAAGCAAAGAGAGTTTTAGTCTGTGTGTGTGTGTGTGTGTGTGTGTGTGTGTGTGTGTGTGTGTGTGGTGGGGCATTGTTGGAAAGATAGATAGGAAGATAGGGGAGTGAAATTCAATTTATCTACCATAGTCCTTTGCTATTAAAATAATTCATTCCGTAGGCTTTTTAAAATTGGATTAATGAGAGAGGAATAATACAAAGAATGAGCATAAACTTGCTTGTCCAGTAGCCCCTCTTCCCCTCCTGTCGAGGTTTGGGTGTCAATGTATGGCCTCCTCAGGGAGCTTGGATTAAGGTTAAGCTTCCTACTTAAATCTTCAGCATCTTGCTGTAGGACTTTTCACTGGAGGTAGATCTTGTAGTCTAGCCCTAAGGTGTGTTCGGTGCAATTTGAGCCCTGACTATTGCTGGCTGTTGGTGGTGTCTCTCTGCTATGGATGTATCTATGGAAGTGAGCCAGTTTTTTCTGCTGCAATGAAGCTTCCCTGGATTCTATAAGACTGAAATAATAAACCTTTTCCTCCCATAAGCTGCCTCTATTATGCTGTTTGTCCCAGCAACAAGAAAGTAACTGCAATATCTCTCTCCCTAATTTCTACTTCCTCCTAGCTTCATTCTAGTTCCATTTAATCCTCTTGATTCTTGCTGCTGTCTACGATCAACTCAAGCTGTTCCAAATTAGGAACCAGATATGAGAGGTTAGCCCTCATAGTGCTGAACATAGAGCTGCTGTGGAATAATGCCTTTTAATAGCATGAACAAACAGAGGACCCTTCAAGCTATGAAATCAGCCAACTGGACAAAATGTGTACATCATGCAATAGTAGCACATAGCCTATATAGGTAATCAATAGCTAGCTCTCTGATTGCATATGAGGTCTGCTCAGTGGGAGAGAACTCATACCTGGTACGAAATACTAAGTCAAAATAAATCCCATGCATGGGAAGGCCATATACTCCAGAGAGAAACTCCCACTGACCTTGGCCAAGAGGAGTGGCTATGCCTATTTAATGTCTCTTAAATGACTAGGCTTGTTATCTTTGATCCAGGCTTCTCTAATTCTTGGTTTGAGAATCTCCTTTGTTTAACAAAAAGCAGTGAAAACTGGAAAGAACCAAAATCCATCAAAACAACAAGGAAAGAGCCAAATGCCTAGCATGAGATGACCCATCTTTATCATCTACCAAGGGCCAGGAGACATTACAGAGGAAGTAATGTTCTAAATATAAGTGCTGCTCTCACTTCTAGCCTGACAACCAGCTCTAGGGAGATGATGTTAAACACTAAGACCACCTCAAAGCAGAAATTCAGAGATTTCAGAAAGCTTACCACTCAAATAATTTTATAACACACCTGCCAACGTCGGGGAACTGTGTGAAAAAGGGGGCAGAAAAATGGTAAGAGCTACATGGTGGGAAGTATGCTGAGTCCTTACCTCCCCGCTAGAGACTGAATGATGCATTCATGACCCCATGGGGAACATCTCACTGAAGAGGGCCCTCAGTAGATTGGAGGCAGAGAGGAATGATACAAGAGTGTAACCTGATGAGAATGTGACCAGCACTCTGTAGGGTCATACAATAAAATCATAACCAGTCTATAAAAAAAGAGATTCAGTGGAGAGGAATTTGGGACAGGGAAAGAGCAGAGAGTGGGAGGAGATTATAATCATGGTATATTGTTTATATTTATGGGAGTTTCAATAAAAATATTTTTAAAAATTATGAACATCAAGAAATGCCGGACATGGTGGCATTTAGACCCAGCACTCAGAAGGCTGAGTTATGTGAATTGTGATAAGGTCAAGGCCAGCCTGAGTTACAGACTTCCTGGTCAAGCAGGACTAGAGTGAGACCTTGCCTGGGAAAGACAAACAAACAAGAAAGAGAGAAGGAGGGAGGGAGAGAGAGAGGGAGAGAGAGAAAAGGGGAGAGAGAGAGACTAGGTGACTCCATTTGAAGACTGGAAGCAACATCTGTTTTCTTTGAACAGCAGATTGAGATTTGCATTTAAATTTGTCATCAGACAAGATAGGCTGGGCAATCACTCCAACAGGGTTCCTCAGTGCTGTTCATTTCAGTTTGTTCTTTGCTCTGACTTGCTATGGACCAAATGCATTTGGCAATGTGTCAAAAAGATTCTATCCTGAGGCTGCAAGATGGTTCAGCCATTAAACTACTTGCTTTGCAAGCACAGGACTTGAGTTCACACCTCTAGAACCCAGGTAAATATCAGGTGGGAATGGCAGCTCACAGGTACTCCCAGAGCTATGGAAGAAGAGATAGGGGATCTACACAGCATAGGCAGCAGCAATCTATTTAGACTATCCAAATCTGATTCAAATGAGAGAAACTGTCTTATTAAATAATGTGGAGAGATCCAAGAAGATATCCAATGTCAATCTCTGGCCTACACACACACACACACACACACACACACACACACACACACACACACTCACATGTACACACAGACATGCATACACACTCAGCCACACACACATACAAACACACAGTCATGGGCACACACATGCACACAGGAAGGCGCACACATTTGCCTACATGCACACACCCACAGTTACAAGCACACACACTCACACACAAAATAAAAGGCACATCCTGTGTTAGTTGCTGAAGCAGGTTTTCAGCTGGTATCAATAGTCAATGAGGAGGAACATATTGATCACACAGGACTTTCTTTGAGCCTTATAAAGGAATTGTTTAAAGAAATATTGGGTTGGGAATAAAGAATGGTGAACACAGAACAATAACTTAAGAACCTTGGTCTTATTCTGAGGACAAGTCTTTGATTATAGTCTTAACACACTACTCCAGTAACGTCTGGAGATCCACTAAAGTTAATACTGAGATCAGCACTAAGTGTCAGAATCAAGAGTCCAGCACAAGAGCTGCAAAGGGCTAAAAACAGGAGTGGTCAAGACAGGCATCAAGATTCATCAAGTTGTCTAAGTAGGAAGAAACTAGGAGGGAGAAAAGAGATTTTCATGAATTTCAGAAATGACAACCTTGCATTCACACATGCATCATCTGTTATCTGGGAAATAGGAAATCTATTACCAGGTCTTACTTATTTATTTGATTTTTATCACAAGGACTGTGGGGAAAAAAATGTCGCCACCCAAGTCATGTCTCAGAAAAGTGTTGCTATCACTTATGTGTACAATCTGTTTGCTTAAACTCTAAAACAATAAATAAATAAAATCCACCCTAGACAGGCATGACAAAGAAACAGAAGCATACAACAGTTTTAATAATATATATTAATAAAGCAAAGAGAATATGGAAGGTGCCAAGGTATATTTAGGACAGAACTCTAAACACAGGATTATAATGTGACTATATTTAGGTAGATAACATTCTTTAAGGAATTAAGGTAGAGAAGCTACCAAATGACACATTTTCAAAAGCCACCATTAAACTAGGACAGAGCACATGTTGTCCTGCACACCTGGAGCATGAAAATGCATGAACACAGCTCCAAGCTGAGGAAACAGCATCAGCAGGATGGTGGTGCACCCCGTGGGCTTCTGTCCTACATTTAGCATCTGTTCTGCCAACTCAATTCCCCCAGATTCCAGTGGGAGCTCCGAGCAGGAAGCAGCAAGCAGCAACCTATGAAATCAGCCAGGATCCAGCCCAGGAGGGTCAGTCACTCTAGGAAAGCTCTGGGGAAACTTAATTGACCCCTTAGTGCAAACTGGGAAGTATCCACCTTTTCCCAAACTCATTTCTCTATGCAGGAGGAGCCCTGACACTGAGAGAGCACCTCCAAATGCAGCCTGTTTGGGCTGTTTCATTGGTGCTGATGGGAAATGGGAGGAAGAGATCCTTCCTGGGGCTTAGAGTTCAGGGGAATGCTCGTAAAAATTATCTAACTAGGGGTGGGGTGAGGGAGCATGTCATGAAGTGTCCCATCTATAGATTTCCATGCTTATGTCATCTCTGCCAACTTTCAACCTGTTAATGTGAGGTAAAACTCCTTAAAACGTCCATGGAAAACAGTTGTTAGGTGTCAGTAGGGTTTGTCTCCAATACAAATATGCTAAAGGTTAAAATCTATATTGATGGAGTTTTAAAAAAAGCAGCCTTAATGCCTCTCTCTCTCTCTCTCTCTCTCTCTCTCTCTCTCTCTCTCTCTCTCTCTCTCTCTCTGTATGTCTCTCTATCCCCCTCTCTGTGTTTTCTTGTGGATTTGTACATATTACATGCAAATTGGAGGACTACTCAGTCATAAAGCAATAAACCAACGTTATAGTGTCCCTCGCCTCAGCTTTTGCAAGTTGATGCATTCAAGAAAATTCAAGCCACCTCCAGTGGTAAAGATTTTGCTGGTCTGGAAGTTCCATAAAATTTTGTTTCTAAATTTCAACTATCATATCTGGTAGACAGATGGAATTCTATACACATTCTCCTACTGATTGATGATTCACTGGCTGATTGATTAACTTCTGTTCCTCCTTCTCAACCTCTCCTCAAGGCTCATAGGTCACATCTCAATTAGTGAAAGTCATAGTTAGGGTTAACAGCTATATTTCCATCATTTAAAGAAATGATCTCTGAAGTTCAAGGTCATAAATATCTGAAATTCCCATAGACTCAAGAGGACCCTAGGGAACCATATCATTATGAAGAGTGAAGTTCTTTAATTCCAAGATAATTACTTTTCCAGTATCTTAGCCAATATTTTCTGCTATTACAATACCAAGAGCTGTATAGTTTTTAATAAATCAAGGTCTGGAGGCTGAAAATTCAAGCCTTTGCCTCACTCCCTAAAAGTGAGAAATACAAGCAAATACAAGCATACAAGTGGACTTTATTTACTTATTGTTTTAGAGTTTAAGGAAACACACTGTGTTCGACATATCAACACTTTTATGAGACATGACTTGGGGTGGGGACATTTTTTTCCCAAAGTGCATACATATATATTTCCTATATATGTGTATATATGGACTATGGGATATATATATATCCCATAAATATTAAATATATTAATAAATAAATATATATATTAAGTAATGTTATATAATATTAAATTAAATAATATATAAATTAAATAATAATTAAAATATATAAATTAAATAATAATTAAAAATTAAATAATAATTTAAAAAATTAAATAAATAAATAAATATATTAAATAATGCTCCTATAATTCATATTATAGGAGCATTATTTAAATTTTAGATAAACTCAATTGATTAAATATCCAAAATGAGGGAAATATTTTGCTTCATATGGTTTTGTAAATAATGTCAAAAGTAAATTATTCACTTTGTTAAAGGAGTGTTTGGAAAGACTTTAATAACTTTTTTCTATTAAGAGACATTGGATAATAAATCCCAGGACTCATTTAGAAAAGAATAAATAGGTGCTATTTTATTTTTCATAGACACAATATCTGTACAGCTAATGAGAGTCAGGTGAGAAACATTAAGCAAAGCTTTGCTCATTGATGAGATGGCCTACTTACAAAACTGCTTCACAGCAACCCAGATCCTATGCTAAACTTATTTTTATTCTATGTTTGAGGTTCACCCAAGCCAAGGTTGAAAAGAATTTTGCTATGATATCCAAGCCTTTCCTTGATCTCCTAGAAGGGTTCAAGAGATACATTCATGTGTAATAAAAAAAGTTCAATTTTGTCCTGTTGGGAAGAAGACATGGTGAAGGAAGACAGAGGTCCAGGCTGAGAAACATATGGGGATGATCATGATAATGTGGACACACTTCTTGGCTCTCTGTTTCACTTTTTCTAACAGGGATGCTGAGAGAGAAGAATAAGATGCAGAGGCATTGCTAGCATATAGCTAAAAGCCAACCAAGGATAATTGTCTCTGTCCTACCCTAACATAAGATTTAATGTAAGAAGAAGCTCAGTTTAGGAATAAATAGCTTGCTTTTTACTCTGACATAAAGTCAACCTTAACCTAGGGTCAACTTTCAGGTGAGTCCTTGTGGTAGCCTGCTAAAAGGCATGGATGATATAGGGTTTTGCTGAGACCGGAAGGCTTCTGGAACTGTCTCCTTCTGTTAGGGAAGTCAAGGTGAGTCTGATGACCCTGATAATCTCCAGTGAATCCTGGACACTCCAGCCCCCAGGCAGGCCACAGCTGTGCCCTGAGATAAGCAGGCAATTCAAGGGCTAACCTCACTCCAGCTGTAATAACAAACCTAAACAATAAGGCTACATTTCCTCTGCTGACATCACCATTCTATACATGTCTAGATTCACATAGCCCCCTCAATTTATCTATGCAAATTAGGCATCCAAAGGGTACTGGCCCCTATCAATCAACTCATGAGATGTCCACAGATCCTGCCCCTACCAATCCTCTTGCTGCCTATGACCCTACCTATGCCTTTTCCTCTATATAAACCACTTTTATCTATACAATAAACAATCTGTCCCACTGTGACTGTATCCCAAGAATCTTCGTCTCTCATTGGCTAACAGCTATTCCAAGCCTCTGTCCTCCCAGCTCTGAGGACGAAAAGGGAGTTAGTGATGCAAGCTGCCAGGGACCCACAAGTCCTCTGACTACAGCTTTATAAAGAACATGTTTTATTCAATGTTTTTCTTCCATTACATCTATATCACTAATACTTTCAAACTAGAAGCCCTCACTAGTATTTTTTAATGAAGTGCAAAAAATTTGTAGATCCCTTCACCGGTGCTGGGATATAGAGGGTATATTAGTTATTTTACACATTTCTATAACCAAATACTTGACAAGAAGTAGCTAAAGGAAGGAAGGGTTTATTTCTGCTTACAGTTCTAGGGATTCAGTCCATTGTGGCAGAGAAGTTATGATGGTGTAATGGTTAGGTTTTGTTGTCAACTTGATATTTTTTATTATCTTGGGTGGTTCTCTGAGGATGTTTACAGGAAGGCAGCCTCTCAGCAAGGGGCAGGATGTACACAAGCTCAACGAAGCTGGAAGAAAACATCTTTTCCTCTGTGGGCCATGCAGGAAGGGTATTCCAGAGACTCAGGAAGCCACTAAATTGGGGAATGGTTGTAAGGCCCCACCCTAAGGATATAAATGTATAAAGGAAGGAGAAGAAATTCTCTCCTTGGCCCTCCTGCCTGTTTGTTGTTCTGTGTATATGGTATTGGTGATGGGTTTCTCTCTCTGCTCAGACTTGTGAAAGAGGAGCAGCCTCTTTTGCAATCTGAAACTTCCCGTCAATCTGTAGTTTCAATTAATACTTTCATCCCTCAAATTGTGCCTGGTTTGAAGATTCATCCCAGTGGAATGTGGCTGACTAACACAGATGGCAAAGAGCATGAAGTGGTTGATTACATTGCAGTCACAGTGAGGAATGCTGGTGCTTAGCCAACTATCTTCCTCTTTATACAGTCCAAGATCACAGCCCAAAGAATGGTATTTCCCACATTAACAGTGGGTCTTTATGCCTTAATTAAAGTAATCTATATAATCAATCACAAATATGCCCAGAGACTATTTTCCTAGGTGATTTTTAGAATTTGTCAAGTTGACAATATAAACTATCATGTTGTGTATATGGGGAGGGGGAAATTTTTTTTCTTTCAAAATTGAGGAAAGACCACACTTAACTATGGAAAAGATACTTGATTTTAAAACTCTAAAGCAGAATATAATGATAAATTTGTATGCATCTGTCATTTCATGGCAAAATACACAAATAACCTGAAAATTCTCATTACCTAGGGTTTATGAGAAAGAAATAAAGCAGAAAAAATTCAGAAACACTGATCAGAGAGTAATTCTTATAGCTGATTGCTTAATCATGGTCAGAAGCCATCTAAGTTCATCAGGGATATAGGTCTATAGTTTTCCTTTCTAGAATTATCTTTGTCTGGTTTGGATATTAGAGTGATGCACACTTCAAATAAGAAGTTGGAAGTATTCCCTGTTCTTCTATTACTCTAAAAAGCTTCAGAAAGAGTGGTTTCAGTTCTCTGATGAAGGTTTGGTAGAATTGGCTAAGAATCCATCAGGACCTGGACTTTTCCTTCAGGGGAGGTTTTTGATTACATTATTGATTTTGATAGATACAATAGGTTTAATTAGCAGATTTATCAGCTCTGAGTTTGATTTAGGCAGGTAGTAGGTGTCTAAGAATTCATCCATTTCTTCCAGATTCTCTGATTTTGTAGAATAGAGGATTTGGAAATATGTCCTGATGATTCTTCCAATTTCTTTGGTGTCTGTTGTGATCTATCCTTGTTCATTTCTGATTTTGTTGATTTGGACTTTCTCTCTCTCTCTCTCTCTCTCTCTCTCTCTCTCTCTCTCTCTCTCTCTCTCTCTCTCTCTCTCTCTCTCTCTCTCTCTCTCCATTTGGTTAGATTGGCCAGGGTTTGTCAATCTTATTTTTTCAGAGAACCAGCTCGTTGTCTCATCATTTTTAAAATTGTTTTTTTCAGTTCTAATTCATCTCTACTCTGATCTTAACTGTTTCTTTTCATCTGGAGCTCCTATGTTTGGATTGTATATATTTATGATGGTGAAGTGTCCTTTGTTGTCCTTTTGAATTGATTTTGGATTGAAGTCTATTTTTCATATATGAGTGCAGCAGCCCCTGCTTGCTTTTTGTTTCTATTAGCTTAGAAGATCATCTTCCATCCTTTCACCCTGAGTAGGTTCCTGTCTTTAGAGGTGATGTAGGTTTCTTGGAGGCAGCAAATTGAAGGATCCATTTTTCTGATCTATCCTGCTAGCTTGTGTCTTTTTATGGGAGAGTCAAAACCATTAATATTCAAAGTTACAACTGTGAGGCTTGAGACAATCCCTGCCATAATGTAGGGTTTATGGGATTTGATGCCTCTCTTGTTATTTTGTCTCCTCTAGGATTTCATATTGTGTCCGACTTCTGGATGGCTCTTGGGGTTAGTTGCTTGGCTCTTCTGTGGAGAATATTTCATGGAGAATTCTGTGTAGGTTTGTTTTAGTGCCAATATAATTGTAGAGCTGGTTTTTAATTTTGAAATATCTTCTTTTTCTATCTATTATAAGGGATACTTTCATAGGGAACAATATTTTGGGTTGAAAGCCAAAGTGATTTGGGTTTTGAATTATGCCACTCCAAGCTTTTCTTGTTTTCATGGTTTCTGTGGAGAAGTCTGGTGTAACTCTGATGGGTATGCCTTTATATGTGACTCATTGTTTTGCTCTTGCTGCTTTTAGAACACTCTCCTTGATATCAGTGCTTAGGGTTTTAACTATAATGTGTCTTGGGGAGTTTCTCCTTTGGTCCTGCCTGTTTGGTGTTCTTTGGGCTTCTTATATCTGGATGGGATTCTCTTTTGTTAGATTGGGGAAATTTTCCTCAATAATTTTGTTGAATATGTTCTCTATGCCTTTTGCCTTGGTTTCTTCCCCCTGTGGTATCCCCATGATCTGGAGGTTTGGTTGTTTATGGGCATCTCATAGTTCTCTCATATTTTGTTTGCAATCTTTTGAATTTATCCAAGTTTCTGTTATCCAGATCTCTTTTTTCTGCTTTTCTTCCACGTCTGAGGTTCTATCTTCCAGGTTATTTACTCTGGTAGTGAAGGCTTCTAGAGATGTTTTAAATATGCCCTTTTGATTTTGGTTTTCCATTAGAGCTTTCTTCATGGTCTTCATCTCTTTGTTGAGTTGCATTTTCATTTCAAAGGTTGTCTTACTTAATGATTTCTTATTCTCATTCTTGTATTTGATTATGCCTTTGTTTAGTTTAGCCAGCTGATTCTTGAGCTTCTCTGATTGCTGTTTTGCCTTTAGCTCATTTACTGTTCTACCAAAGTTCATCTGTTTTTCCTCCATTGAGCCTGGTGGCAAAGCTTGTGAGATGATTCTGCACATTTTCACATACATTGTCAATTTTCACTTATATTTCCTTAAATAATCTGGATATAGTATCTATGAAGAGATGCCCTGAACATGTCATCTCCTCCTGAGCTTGCACTTGTGCTCTTTCTTTGATATTTTCATTGTTTAGTTCCATAGTGGGACTAGGCAAACTTGGTATGGGGCTCTCTGCCTATGTGTTCTTGTGATTTTCCCATGTTCAGGTGAAAGATAACTTTTACCCAGTTCTTCAACAGAAGCAGGGACCTCCCACAAGATTTTGGCAAGAACTGGTGAGGATTTGACAGGTTCTCGATTCCTCTGGTGTCAGGAAATGTGGTGGGTGCTCAAAACCTCAGCACCTGTAACAGTCTGAGTGCTAGACTTTGAGTAAAACCCAGGGTCATTGGGCAGGGTCGTGGGGCACATGGGCTGGTGGGGAACCAAGGCACATCTCCCTCATTTGGCCTTGCCTAGCTTCAGGGTTCCAAACATGCAACGGCAGATGGGAGGTTGTCACACTTCCCAAACCTTGCCTCTCAGGGTCAAGGGGTTATTAGGCAGAGCCACAGGTTCTGGGCTGGTGAGGTGCAAAGAGGCTGCTTGTTTACCTGGCCTGCAACCTGGGGTCAGTGGCACAATTGTGGGGCTCACATGTTGGTGGGGAACCAAGGCAAGGCTCCCTCACCTGGACTTCCCTTGAAACTTTAATTTTCAATAATTGATATTTCCAATTACACCATCATCTCTAAATTTATCACTCAGTAGGATCTATACTGTGTCTGTCATAACATTACACATTTCAAATATAGTACAGAATCACCCTTTATTTATTTATTGGCAGATATGTTTCAAGTTTCCAAGTACATGCCAACAACCATGGTTGGTAATAAATCTTATGTATAATTTTTCTTCATGTATGTACTTATAAAGAAATTGAATTGGCAAATTAGACATAGTAAGTGAATAACAGCAATAGCAAAAAATAAAAAAAAAACAATAATTATAGCAGTCAAGTGCAATAAAGGTATGTATTATCTTTTTTATCCTCTCTCTGTCTCTCTGTCTCTGTCTCTGTCTCTGTCTCTCTCTGTATTTCTCTCTGTCTCTGTCTCTCTCTCTCCTTCCCATCACAAAGTGAGTAGTATACACAGTGTGCTTTCTCTGGACCAAGGGATGAGTTACATCCAATCTGTGGCACAGTAGACAACAGATTTTCTCACATAACTCAGTATGACAATTTAAAATATATGAATTACTTACTCTTTTAATTTTTCCATTAACAATTTTTAAAAGTGATGACAACAGGTATGTGAAATTACAGTGAATGAGGGAGACATTACCATAATTCTAATGCTCATATAATTATTTCCTCCACTTTAAGGATACTGTGATGAATAATCTCTGGTTGTCATCTTGACAGGATTTAGAGTTACTGTGGAAACAACCTTCTGTTAGGAATTTTCTAGATTAAATTGAGGTGGGAAAACTCATCCTAACTGTAGGCAACACCACTCCATGGTCTGGGTTCCTGGATTGTACAGATAGGCGAAAACTAGCTGAGTATTTAGGAAACATTGCTTCAATTCCTCAATATTAGGCTAATAGTGACCAGTCCCTAGTTCCATGAATTCCTGTCATAATGGAATATAACCCAGAATTGTAAGCTAAAATACACTCTTCCATCATTAAACTGATTTGTTCAGACTTCAATCCAAAATATGTTTCTGCATTAAGAAAATAACAGATACAAACACTTAATTTTAAAAGAAGTTAAAATTTCCAAGACCATATGTCTACTAGATATAAAGATGTTCTCATTATACAGCCTGTCTTCAAAGAGAGGACTTTCATTAATAACAAAATGAAGGAAAGTAATAGATTTCCATAATATCCTAAATATTAAGTATATTTACATTAGACTCCTTTTAGGAAAGAAGACTACTAAGGTTTGAATATGCCACCCAAGAAGTTAGAAATGTGGATATGGTCACCCAGTGAAATGCCATTAAGCAATGAAAACTATCAGAATTGAATATCATGAGGGGTCCTCCCAGAGTGAATGTATTTAAGGACTTCTTAAAAGAAGCATCATAAAATTTGACCGTCCTTCTCTTCTTTGTTCCCTAGGTAATCAAGAGGGCTCACTTGAAGAAGAACAATGTAATTTTAAAAAAATGAAATGTATTAGAACACAGAGATATAATCTCAATTTAAACACTTTTAAGAAAAAAAAAAGAATAATGAGGAAGCAAATTCAAACCAAAGAGCCTGTGGGAGATAAAATCAAGATTGCATGTCCTTTTAAAACTAGAAATAGACTTATTATAAAGTTCTTTAAAAATATTGTCAGATTGGTAATAACAAGAATCAACTAACTTGTAGAGGTTTCATAAGAACTCCACTATAAATACCAAGATACAGACAGAATATTAAACAATAGAAGCATGCTAATCAAAAGAAAGTTACTGGGCTGGAGAGATGGCTCAGCGGTTAAGGCACTTGCCTCTGGTGCCTAAGGCCCTGGGTTCAATTCCCCAGGACCCACATATGTCAGACCCACAAGGTGGTGGCCCTGGTTCATTCTCTCTCTCTCTCTCTCTCTCTCTCTCTCTCTCTCTCTCTGCTTGAAAATGAATAAATATTTTTTTTAAAAAAATAAAAAAAAGAAAGTTACTGTAGACTGTCGAGTGCCTGACAAAAAAGACACCAAGGACATATATTCACTAGATAGCTAGATGATAGATAGATAGATAGATAGATAGATAGATAGATAGATAGATAGATAGATAGATAGATAGATACATAGATACATAGATACATAGATAGATACATAGATAGATACATAGATACATAGATAGATACATAGATAGATACATAGATAGATAAATACACAGATAATGTTCCAATTTTGGAAATAATAAATTAAACAGAAAGATGAACATATTGAAATATTTATTGCTTAATATTTCTTCAAAATATAAAAATAACATCTTTCAGAATTAAGGAGAAAAAACAAATATATAAACACAGATATTTTAGCAAGCCTTTATTAATAAATGATAGAAAACCACATACATACCATCACTGATACAGAAGATATCAATAATATTACTAAATAATTTAATTGCTCTCAGAACACTATATTCCATAAATGGAGAGTGTGCATTCTTTTAAAGTGAACACATTATTTCAAGAACCAAGTCATAGGTTGTATAAATATCAACACATTTTAAAGGCAGTTATTAACAAATAACAATGGATTTGTAATATAAATGGCATTTGACTAGATAGTAACTAAACTGAACCAGAAATCAACAACAACAGTAACAAGAGCAACAACAACAACAACAATATCAACACACACACACACACACACACACACACACACACACACAAACTGGATACTACTTGTACAACTCATAAACCCCTATCCCATGGACTGTTCCAGCAATCCCACTGAGAAGGGCCCTCAATGGGTTGGAGTCAGGGAGAAGGGAAATGGGGGTACATCACAAGACTTTCTTGTACAATGTATCAAAATATTAAAAATAAATAAATTTTTAAAGAATGACAATGAAATGATACTCAAACATTTGGCATTTAAGTAATGAGAAATATATAAACTACCCAGTGAAAATGCACAGACCACTTGAAAACCACCTCCACAAAACAGTATATCTAAATAGCAAACAATCACATGTACCAATTCATCAGAGAGAGAGAGGTACATTAAATCCCTTTTGAATTCAAAACAAATCTTATTAAATGACATGCAAGGCAATAACAGAAATGGTCAATGATGTGGAAATCTGATATATGGCTGGAAGCATCCTAAGGAACTGACATGACTAGGGTAACTGACATTTTCTAGAGATCTTTCATTCCTAAATATACACTTAAGAAAAAAAAATATATATATATATATATATATCAGAATGGTCATAGATGTTATATGTTTCTAATATATAAATCAGAACAATTGTAAAAAGTGCAAACATTTTCAAGTAATACAATAGACAAATGGATATATTGTTTTATATTGAATAGCAATGAAAAAAATCACATGCAAGAAAATAGGTGTAACAGTCACATCTTATCTTATGATATAAATTATATCAAGTAAAAGTCAGTAATATAATAATTTTTAAGTTTTAACTCAATGTATGATTAATTAAGTAGATACTAGCTTAATGTTCCTTATTAAAATGGATTTCATGAGGGAAAAGGCAGGAATATATATATATATATATATATATATATATATATATATATATATATATATATATATATATATATATATATATATATATATATCCTTCTGATCATTGGCAGCTACAGTTTTATATAAATCTGATGTCAATTTTTTTCCAGATGTTTAGTCTGCTAACAGAACCCCTTCTGATCCATCCTGTGTGGTTAAGAATCTGTGACCTACCAAGCTCATAACATTAACAAAGAGAAAACATTTATGTTGTCTGCCAACCACATCACTTCCACTGGCAGTATGAAATGTCACAGGAACCCATCACAGTTATTTTATTAATCCTACTGTTCATGCGTTTAATGTTATATTATCATAAGACAACCACATGATGGCCTATCTTTTATATTCACAGTGTGCTGTTCTTTTAATCAGAATACTCCATTGCACTGTAAATATTCAGATACAAGAGTGTCTATAGTGAAAACACTATTACCAATGTTTGTGAAGCATTCCTAATCTCCAGTAATTTGGGGAAACCCAAGGCAGAATTCCTGTAAAGGGAGTCCATTACTTTTTCAATAATGTTATGTAATTTTGATGATTATGGAAAGAACTGTCAAGAGGACAATTTGGGGTGATGAAGTATGTTTATTTTTCTAGCATTTAAAAGGCTAAGGCAGAAGGATCATGATTTTGAGGCCAACCTGGGATACCTAGTGAGTTCCACTCTAGCCTGGGTTACATAAAGGCTGTCTCAAAAAAAGTAAAGTAAATAACTTAATCAAATGAAATAGAACAAAACTATTTCCCATTATTTATATAGTATTTTGGTCAATAATATTATGTTTTTATACATGATAGATGATATTTTTCATCATTTCTAAATAGCGAGAGTCAATGCTTCTTCTACTGTTAAAATAGCCAGAAATAGGCTACTAATTAAAAAAAAATGTTTGTTGAGTGCACAACTCTGGAGATGTGAAGCACAAGTTTGCTTGACTCCAGTGATATCTAACAGCACATGGCATAAAGTCATGGTGAGAGCATATGTGTACGAATGTGAACATATCCAGATCCAGGAAGCAGAGTGTGAGGGTCCAGGCTTGCTCCTATAATCAGAACTAAATCACAAGAAGGACTACATCATACTCACAAAGACAAGACCATCCGCCAACGACCAATACCACTACTCTGAGGATCAGTCAGTTCCATGAACTCTTGGAAAATACCCAAACCAACTTCTCTAAACTGTAGCATGAACTTCTATGCATACTCCCATTTATCTGGGTTTCAATGTGAGATTGCATGAGATAGTTAAAATAAATTTCATGCAATGTTATTTTTAAATATTTTTATTTATTTGAGACAGTGTAGTGGTTTGTAGGATCCAGGTGTCCCCCATAAACTTAATGTGTTCTGAATGCTTGATCCCCAGCTGATGGTAGTTTGGGTATTAGAACCTCACTAGAGCTGTGTTGTTGGGAGCGGGTTTATGGGTTATAAGCCAGATTCCCCTTGCCTGTGTTTGGCACACCCTCCTGCCATTGTTTGAAGTCCTGTGGAGGAGGTGATGTCCACCCTCTGCGCATTCCATCATTTTCACTGCCATGATGGAGTCTCCCCTCAAGTCCATAAGCCAAATAAACCCATTCCTCCACAAGCTGCTTTTGGTTGAGTTCTTTTCTGTGCAGCAAACAGAAATCAGAGAGAGGGGGGAGGGAAAGGGAGAGGGAGAAAGAGAGAAGGGAGAGAAAGAGGAGAGAGAGAGGAGAGAGAGAGAGGGGAGAGAGAACCATAGCCTCCTGCCACTGCAAACAATCACTAGGAGCATGAACCATTTTTCTCATCTATTCCAGGGTGTTAGGCTTTACAAGAAAGTACTTTTCACTGCTAAGCCATGTCTCTGTTGCCCAATGTTACTTTAAAGGTAAAATTTAATGGGAGTTTTGGAAATTACTAGGCATCCTTGCTAAGACGCTAAGACAAAGTCTATAATCAGTACTTCAAATCGAGACAATACCAGGTTTTAGTTTTCATGCTTGGAAAATACTCTTCAAGTCATCGAGGAAGAGAAAGAGGAAAATACATGATCTGAGACTGCTTCTGTCCCAACAATGCTGCAGATGACTGCCACATGCTGGTTAGGTTCCATTTTCAAAAAACACAGAATGCAGACCTGGGCAGGAAGAGACGACACCCCAGCTAGTATGTGATTCAGCCAACAGCTTTTGCTAAGATTACTGTACTTGTTTGTTAAAATGCAGTTAGATGACATATATATATATATATATATGAATATATATTATCCTATGTATATTTTCATAATGTTACTCATATTTAAAACATATGACTTGACACCAACAAAGTAATGTAACTGAAATGAATATAAAACGACTGAAATATGTTTACAAATGGGAGGACCTCCTAACATATTCCACTTCATGAGTGATCAGTGGGGAAACAGATCATCATTATTTCTAACTGCCAGCCATCAGTAGTGTCTATCACAGCCATTCAACTTTGCTATTTGTAGTATCAAAGGAAAACATGAAAGAGTGGTGGTAGCATATTGCAATATAACTTTATTTACAAACACAAGCAACAAAACAGATTTGGCTCACAGATAATATTGGACTATTCACTGCCCTAAGATGAAAATCTGAATGCAAAACCTAATTTTATGATGTTTGGAATGCGTGTGTTTACATAAAAGCTTCCATGCATGTTTCAGCCACATCAGTAGTTATTGGTTTCCTATTATACAAATGAAAATGGTTAACACATTTGTACATTCTGTCTCACTGAAGCCTGAAATGTGTGAGATAGGGGATACTATTAAAAGAATTAAAGTGGGGAGATCGCTCAGTAGGTATGTGCATTTACCATGCACGCATGAGGATTTGAGAGGCCTGAAACTGATTCTGATTCCACAGTGTCCACAAAAAGAACTAGGCATGGCTGCATATGCCTGTACCTTCAATTCTGTCAGGATCATGAAATCTGCAGAATCAAAGGGGCTTGTGATAACCACAACTCTGGTTTCATTGAAAGACTTGCCTTAAAGAGAGACACAGATTGAACCAATAGGAGGAGACACCCGGCATTCTCCTGTGAACTCTGCACAGGCACACAAAAGATATGTGTATCTGCACACACATGTGCATATATCTTACCACACAGTACACATAGAAGGTGTGTCCACATGCGCAAAGAAAGTATTTTATACCAGCAGCATTAGTCAAGAATTACTCTCTCCTGCATTCCAATTTTAAAGCCATCAATCAACATATTCTAGATTTTACTAGAATTCAGACTGTGACTATCCTCTAAAATATTTTAATCTACATATGTATGTAAATGTGTGCAAACAGTGTAAATATAAGCAAGCATCAGGAAAAATACTTGGGGAAGTGATACCTGTTCAATAAATGATGCCACAATGAGAGTGTTGATTCCATTGTTTTTGTTATTGGTTTTGAGCTACAGGTTCAAATGATCCTGGAGTCTATTGTCTTACATAACTCCCTTGTAATTCTGGCTTTAGCTCTCTTCCTTCTAGTGAAAGGAAGATAGATAGTTTTAGCAGTAGATGACTAGAAAAATAGGAACCACAGATGTTCTGAATATGTCCTCTAAAATTGGACAAATATTTGCACTGAATTTGCAAACAGGAAGAATTAATAAACTGCATGATATGATTTATCACATATGTGTTTGGCATGCCGAGGGAAGTGAGGAATGAATAGCCTATGTGACAGATGGTCCCGCCCACACCCATCCATCCACATTACTCTCTGTTCACATCAGAGCTTGTCCAACTTCCAAAAAATTACTCCCTGCCTTTCAGAGCCAGAAGTTTCCAGAACCAGTTCTTCTGCCCAAGGGATAAGCTGTGAAAGTAGGTGATTCTCAGGACACCTTTCAAACAATGGGCCACAGGAGACTATGAATACATAACGCTTTCTCCTTGGCACCACCACCAGAATGTTGTTAGTTAATTGCTTAGTTAATTAAGCTCTAGCTGCCCATTGCAATACCTGGTTGATAACTATCGGCTGCCACCTCTTCTCTTTCCGTTCTATTCCTCACTTCCTTCCCCATGGACTGGTTTCTTTACCTCCCATATTCTTAAGGTAGTAACTGTCAGTGGGTCCATTTCAGTAGAAAATTGAAACTTTACAGACTATAAGGAACAACTATCCATGAGCATGGAGGAGCCTTACTTATTGGACACTGAATCTTTCAAAGTTATTTTGTGGTGTTTGCTCTAAAGAAGCAACATGACAGAGAGACCAGCAGTATTCATAACAAAACTGACCCAATTCTGTGACAGGCACTTTGTAAGTATCCCCTCACTCAACCTTCCCAATAATGTTATAAAACGGGTACTATTAGCAAACACCATGAAGTGAAAAACTAAGGTATATAGGAAATTAAAAAGCTGGTGCTATGAGCACTTGAAACAACCTGTTAGACTTGAAGCATAAACTAAATTCTTCACTATACTACCTCCCAGAAGAGCTTTGAAATTCACTCTTCAGGGAGCTAGGGAGATGGCTCAGTGGATAAATCACCCATTGCTCAAATTGGAGTACCTGAATTTCTTCTCATTTAAATAAAAACTATCTATCTATCTATCTATCTATCTATCTATCTATCTATCATCTTTCTAAAACAGGTTATTATTGTCCCTTCACCCCAACTCTCATTATCCTGAGGGCCCCATCATTGGGGTTATGGTAATTGGAGTCATGAAGGCCTCAGTCAGTCCCTATGTGGTAGAGAGGAACCATGCCTTAGGGTATTCCTATCCACACTGTGGTTCTTACAATCTTTCTGTCACCTCTTCCACAAAGTTCCTGTGCCATGGCAGGCCTTTTGGCAGTCTGTTTTAGTGATGAGTTTTTCATTATAGTCTCTGGATTTCTGCTTGCATAGGTTTTGATTATTGCAAGTGTCTGTCACCATCACCCATGGCTGGCTGTCAGGCTACCAGTAAGAGAACTATTCATGATGACGTTTCCAAGGTCACCAACATCGTGGATAACCAGGAAAGCCTGAAGACTCCAAAATCAACCAGCCAGACAAGATATACATACTTACGCAATAGTGGCATGCAGCCTCTACAGGTAACCAACTGTTCTCTAATTGGACAGGAGGCCTATTCGGTGGGAGGGAATGCATATCTGGTACTGGAAACGATGTCAGAATCCCATGGTTAGGAGAGTGAACTGGCACAACAAAAATCTCCTAAACAACTTTGCATACCCCTTTTAACCCAAGCTGCTCTCATCTTTGGTTGGAAAATCTGTTTTATTTTACAGATGACGAGGAGAGTCTAGAGCTGTCAATAGCCAGCTCCTCACTATAAGATTATCACATCTGCCAGGAATACCTGTATTTGATCCCAGGCTTCATGTCAAAAAGCTGAACGCCATCTTGTCATCTGTAATCCCAGCAAGCTGATGCTGAAAATAACAAGGAGGTGGAGATAGAACATATCTGAGATAGAACATTTTCCAGGTCATAGTGAGAGCAGCAAAGTACAGCATGGCAGGATTCCAGGGAAAGAATCCACGCCTCAAATGAGATCTACAGGCAAAGACCAACCTTAAAGCTGTCCTCTGACATCCTCATGCATGTCTGTATGCACACATATGCACATAATACTCAAAATAAATGAGTAAAATATTTACTCATGGGGCTGGGAAGATGTTCAGTGGTTAAAGGGATTACTTGAAAAGCCTGTTGGTTCTGAGTTCAGTTCCTCATGCACCCATATAAAACAGATTGGGCATTCATTCCCAGCAACAAGAGGCCCTGGCACACCCCTCTTACACACATACACATGTGCAAATAAGTATTTAAAAACTCATAAAACAAAATGATAAGCTATTAAATTGTCAATGTATCTCTTTGGTAGCATATAACAGAAACATTTTGAATACCTATTATAGATATTTTTAAATGAGTTCTTGCCCAATGATGGTAGCATAGATTGTATTATTTTTCTCATTGATCTGACAAAGTATCTGACAAAAACAACTTAAGGGAGGAAAGTTGATTTCAGCTCACAGAGAGAGAGAGTGAAGTCCATCACAAAAAAGAAGTAGAAGCAGGAGCTTGAGAAGCCTGGTCATGTTAGATCTACAGTCAGGAAACAAATGAGGGTGAATGCTAGTGCTTGGCTCGCTCTCATATTCAACCCATGAACCTAGCCCACCTCTAGGGTAAGTCTTTTCTCCTTAGTCAAACCTTTCTGAAAACATGAAAACTAGTCATGACAAGGATGAAGATATCAGTATTAGCTAAACTAGGTCTATTTCTTCCTGTGGTACTTTTATTTGTTTTTGTTGTTGGTTTTTCAAGACGGGGCCTCACTCTAGCTCAGACTAACCTAGAACTCACTCTGTAGGCCCAGGCTGACCTGGAGCTCACACCTACCTCCATGTGGTAGTTCATTATACATCACAACCGATTATCCTTTGATGCAGAGAGTATAATATATATTTTAAAGTTAAAGATTATGACAATTTGGTTCATTGGTCCAAAGTCATGCAAACAGATGGGCAATAATACCAACTAGATTTAAATTTATTTTTACCTGAGTCAAGAAAAGCATAACTGAAGACATATTACCTCCTTAATTTATGATAAGCTACATCTCAATACATAAAATATTATAAACTGAAATGCTCCTAACCCACGAGACACCATAGCTGGCCTCGTCTAACTTAAGTGAACTAAGAACATGTACATTAGCCTATAGAATTACAAATTCATCTTCTCAAAGCCTATTTTTTTCCAAGTTTTAAATTTTTATTTATTTTTTCTCTTCTTTTTTTTTCTTTATTGTCCATAATGAGTTACATTGTTTAGTGGGCCAACCATGAGTTGTTATCCCCAATTCCCCATTGCCCCCCTTCCCCATCCCCAGTCAGCTGGATATCCTCCTCCATGGGCCGTCAGTATCAGTCTTTGTGGTAGGGGACCATGGATAGCCCAGTCTTCAGCCGGGTTCTCATGACCCAACCCCTAAGCTCACAACACTAAAGCAGCCTCAATACTCACCCACGACTCAGGAAACTGAGCGGAAGAGGGGGCGGAAAGATTGTGAGAGCCGTGGTGGGGGAGAATATCAGAGACTTGGCAACTCTCAAAGCCTATTATATATGGCTTTGACTAATTCCTATATTGAATACTGTATTGAAAGCTGAAACTGGAAGGCTCTAGAGGTATATTTGGGCACCTCCATATTAAAGTGGACAAAGCATAAGGGAAACCATAGTGAACCTGGGACAACATGTATGTCATCTCTTCAGCTTCCAGATCATGTAGTGACATCAGCAAATGCATGACAGTGGTCTGGCATTATGGAAGGACTGTTTTAAGTGACTCTCATGGTTTGATCCAGGTTTCCCCCACAAACAAGTGAATGTGTTCTAAATGCTTGATCCCCAGATGATGGCAGTTCGGGAATTAGAACCTCACTAGAGCTGTGTGTTGGGGGTGGGCTTAAGGGTTATAAGCCAGCTTCCCCTTGCCAGTGTTTGGCACACCTTCCTGCCACTGTTTGTAGTGCTGTGGTGGAGGTGATGACCACCTTCTGCTCATGCCACCATTTTCCCTGCCAGGATGGAGTCTCCCCTCAAGTCCATATGCCAATAAACCCATTCATCCACAAGCTGCTTTTGTTTGTGTTCTTTCTGAGCAGCAACTAGAAAGCTGGCTACAACGGTCACCCCGATTTCCTTTCTTTTTTTTATTTTTTTTTATTGTCCATAATGAGTTACATTATTTAGTGGGTAAACAATGAGTTGTTATCCCCAATTCTCCGATGCTCCCCTCCCCCATCCCCAACCAGCTGGATATCCTCCTCCGACTAAAAATAGTATCTAGGTAATCCAGAATTGTGCATATTTGTTAACCTACATGGATTTCCTTTCTTGACATTGGTCCCTAACCTGTTTCCTCCAGTTTCAAGAACACAGGTACATGATCTCATCTTGCCTTGCTGTTTTGGTTCACTTTGATGACTTGTGTGACCATTACTCTCTACAATTTGGGTGTCCAAAACAGGCAGGGAAGTGGAGCTGAAGAGCACAAAGGCTGTGCATGCTGCCAAGAGCTTCACTATCCACCAAAAGTTCCTTTCTTTCCAAGCATCCCCATTTCCAACAACCTCACTACATTCACAATGACAATGAAACCACAATGCCTGTGTGAAAGCCACATGGGATCCCCGTCACGAAGACTAGACCCTCTCCACTTTCCTGACTTGTCACTTCCAACTACTTTCTTCTTTCCTCTTCTGTCTCATATGCAAAGATGCTCTCAGTCAATAAGGACTTAAATAATTACTCTTAAAAATAAGATTCTAGGGCTGGGGAGATTGTTCAATGGTTAAGGACTCATGTTTCCAAGCTTGCCTGATGCCTGAGTATTATCTTCCTTGGCATCATGAAATGATATAAAATAACACTTTTTATGTTAATAATCGTAATGCATCTTTAGCAATGGGAGGTGGAGCCTACAGAATGTGGAAGGTCACAAGCGACAGTGATGAGAGAGATCTGGTCTCAAGGCAAGAAACATCCCTAAGTTATCGTCTGACCTCCACACCACACCTACACGGTGGCCTGTGTGTGCCAATATACATACATACACACAAGTAATAACACAAAATAGAAATCAACTATTTAAAAAGGATACTTATTTGATTCATTTATGGGAAGTTATTCAAATCAAAAGCTCTCTCCCCTCAGGGATATTTGCATTTTGAGCCTGAGGTACTACTTGCAGAATGAAAAGCTTATTTCCCTTACAGAGATTTCATACATCAGTGACCAGCTATTATAGGAAAAAAGGTGTCTTTCTTAAAATCCAATGACAACATAGCCCGGCCTGGCTAATGGGAAAAGAAAGTTAGGGGGGGTGTTAAGGGATTGGGATGCATAGCTTAGTAGGGTGGCCCACAGTCAGGATCACATTTTAAATATACACCTCTTGGGACCCACTGAGAAATTCAGATGGCCACCCCAACCCATCAATAAGCAGAAGCCACACAATAACTATATCCCTTTCATTTTCTAAACACATTTATCAAAACCTGGCAAGACATCACCTTCAATTGAATAAACAAAACGAAGATCAGTGTCTTTTCCTCTGGTGTTCTGTCTTTGCCAGCAGGAAAATGTCAAGCTGACACTTTTATTCACAGTGCTGATAACCCAACAATTCTGTTCAGCATCTCTGCTGCTCAGGGGAAAGATGTTGTGATATGGAGCATGGCTCCTTAGTCTCTCTCTTGGGTAGGAACAAGCATCTTCTGGTAGCTTACCCCTCTTATCTCCCCCGCCTCCTCTTTGCAGGACTTGTCTATCTGAAGGCTTTGGCTGCAAGTTTTCTGATGGGACAGACAAGTTGAAAACCAGCCTCTGTTGATTCTTTTTCAAGTAGGAAATGCTGTCTCTGTAATTGCCTCAGGGAGAAGAAAAGCCCCAGAAGGAATGGAGGGGCACTTTCATTCTCAATGGTTCTGCGGAGAAGTTTAAACATAATCTCCTCACAGAGAATTTTATCCGATTTCACCTGGCTCCTTCCCAGGGAAGCTTTAAGGCCCAGCTGGATGTCATCACTCAGGAAGACTCTCTGACCCCTGAGCCAGTGTGAGGTTACGATTCTCAATAGTTCTGAACTCCCATTCATTGTTGCTCTTATCTTCCTGGATTTTAATTTTCTGATTGTCTGCCCTGTTGGCTTGTGAGGTCTTGAGAGCTGTGTCTCTGTCTGAGCAATATATCCCTGCATCCCTCGTATCTATCTCGGTCCTGCAAGGCAGGCATTTTATTTAAAGAAAAAAAGTAACATATTTCTTTCGTGCTGTGGAATTCTGGAGTGATTGAGGTGTGTCTGAGTAAGATCAGCTCACCCTCATCTTGACTCTAAAGCCTTAAAGCCATTTTGTGGATCAGTTTGGTAACTTCAGAGATGTCACAAAGCATCTTAATTGCAGCAAGTGCTTTTAACTCAATTCCGGTTGGAGGATATCTTATCCCCCAAAGGTCTAGTTTCTTGCAAAACTATATTACTTGTAAGTGTATCCATGACCCACAGGTTCACAGTGAAAAAAAAAATATATATATATATATGATATATGATAAGAGTTCACACTATTTTTGGTTTTATTTATCATCATAAACTCATTGTAATTTCAAGTTTTAGATATAGGTTAAGGATAGGAAGAAGAGAAAATCTCAAGTCTCCTTGAATTTGTCTTTCTTTTTGGCTAATCTTAGGGAACAATAACTTTAGTCAGTTCTACCACATAGAGGTAGATACCAACAGAGGAAAATGTAGATTGTAGCAAGTATGAACACAAGAGGCCCCTGTTCCTCTTCTTAGAGTATGCACTGTTTCCAGCCACAGCACCCCACTGTAACCTTGTGTGGAGAGACCTGCAAACAATAATTTGAATGACAAAAAAAATCTTAGTGTCAGAGATTCCTAATAGAAGAAGGTTCCAAATGAGATGTGGTCACAAAGCATGAATTTCCATGGGTTCATAATTGCCAAACATGAGTGAAAGAAGTTGCAACCAGAAGCACAGGTGTAAGATGTACTGGGAGTTGCTATCAATGACATTCCTAGATTGTTGGGTTGTTATAATGAAGGAATGAATGGTATCTAGCATCTGTGCCTACCTGACTCTGAAGCTGTCTGTGGTTGTGGTTGTCTAATCGGATGTCCCCCAAAAGATTTGTCTCCTGCCTCCTGGCTGGAGGAGGTGTAACCTTGGCCTGGTTAGACCCTAGGCTCCATCCCTAAAGTGTTTCTGGGGCATATATGGAATTCCTGCCTTAGATTTTCAAAGAGCAGTCTGAGGTTGGCAGAGCCTACTGTTTGAGCATGTGTGTAGTGTTGGTGACTCTCTCTCTCTCTCTCTCTCTCTCTCCTTGGAACTGAAAAGACATCAACCTCTTTTACCATTATGGAACTTCCCCTGGATCTATAACTTCAATATATCCCTTCCTCCCATAGCTGTGCCTACTTTGGAGGTAAATCACAGCGGTATGAGCTGACAGTGGTTTGTGACGACCATGCAGGCCTTGAGATGTGCATATGTCATGATTCAAGAAACCACACTCCTAAGCAAGTAGAACCTTAAAGTAGGATGTTGGGACTACTTTTTTACTATGCAATTTCCACCTGTAAAATAAAGTTATCATAAATATGTATATTTATGCATATAAATTGTGCACATTTACTATATAAATTATGTAAGCAATACAAAATGTTTCAAGAGAAAGGGAAAATTACACCAATAACAATACTTTATAAAAATTTTTGAAATGTTTACTGTTGAACATCATTCCATATGTTCTTACTTGTGAAAAAGAAAGATTTATGATCAGAAACTTTCTGGAAACTGTGATTAAACTACTCAAGCAATATTGTTTAAATTTTCAAATTTAACAATGCATACTGAAGGAGAAAAGCAGGAGAAAACCCAAGGAAAATGTTAGATTCCTTAGAAACATTTCTTTAAAAACAGCAGGCGTTAATTGGTGATCATTGAGATATCAGATATACAAGGTAGAATTTACAAAAAAAAAACATTGTGAGAGGCATTTCATTCATTATATTTTAAAATTCCCACTTATTTCAAAATTTAAATAGAGATCTAAAATTCTTATAATATAATTTGAAATTTACTTTACACTTAGTGATTTTGGCTATGAAAATTAGACAAAGTATTCTTCCTTCTGCCTTCAATCTTCCGAGATCCTTCATTATTAATTATATTAGTATCATTACATATTCAAGGGTTATAATTGTCTCAGAAAATTCTAATCTAAGGGATTAAGCAGACTTAAACTCAACATCCCAGTTGTGAACGCTGAAACTTAGTTTATAATTATGCACAGAATTTTTAGCCTAATATGTTTGCTTAGAAATCATATTGCATGGGCTTTTAATTCTGCATAAGAATCCTTGGATTCTTTCCCAACCAAACTTCTTGCGTCCTAAAATAACTCTTCTACCTCAAAATTGCATAAATTGTAGCACAACATTTGGTCTCCAAAAGTAAGGTCCCACTTTTGCAAGTCAGGATAAATAAAGTGTCTACTTGTATTAGTCACTTTTCTCAATGCTGTCTAAATGCCTAACAAGAAGCAAGGAAGGTATAAAGGATTTATAAAGGGAAGGTATGGCAGCTGGATCAGGTCTCACTCCTGGTGACAATTCTGTGGCCTGCATTGCCCATGTCTCTGATAACCACGAGGCAGAGAGAATCCAGCTAAGCTTATCAGCCTATAAATGATACCTCCTGCCCATAAAGCCTATTTGCAAGCTATGACCTAAGTCCAATAGGTTACAAAAGGTTATTAAACAGCTAGGGACCAAATTTTTAAATGCATGAGTTTCTTGTGTAAGGTAGTGGCATTTCATAACTCATGTATATCATATAGGTAGCATATTTCTTAACCTCAGCAAGCAACTGGTGAAAACTATGTCCTTGTTCTCATTACTAGTATTATTATCTGGTCCTTTACATACCTCATTCTCATTTCCTGGAACATTTTTTTTTTGTTGAGACATAACCCAACTGTCCTAAAATTTTGGAATCTCAGAATATTCCATGTCCTCTCAAGTATTTATACTTACTATGTGCAATTATTTCTGGTTGAATATAGATGTCCAATTTTATAGGGACTATCAGGCTTCCCACCTCAAAAGTGCAGTGATATTCAGAAATCTCTTCTATGTAACTGTAACTGTGAAGCTTTTGCAGGTTGTTTAAGGAAACTGCAAAGACCCCCTCCTAGATTTCCCTTTTATTCTGTAGGACTGAGCTTATCATTAAGTACTCTTTTTAAAGAAGTACTTTTATTTATGTGTGTGTGTGTGTGTGTGTGTGTGTGTGTGTTTTCATGCAAGTGCACAGCACACCTGGACCACCACTTGTAACTTTGAATAAACTCCAGATACATGTGAAAACTTTTTGGGTCCAGATTTGTGTGGACACTAAGGAAATTCAGGCAATCAGGTTTGCAAGCAACCATCTTTAGTTGCTGAATAATCTCCTCAGCTTACATCTCAGACTCTTTCACAGTCTCCCATTTAGTCTCACCTCAAAACAGTAAATGTCTTGAAACAGGACTCAGCATCAGCACCATAACTGCTGTCATCATTAGCATGAGGATCAGAGAGAAGATAACTTTTACTGTATTTAGTAGGTAAGAGGACTTTTCATGAACTGTACATATACTGAGTAAATATACAATCTTCCTGGTTGTTCCTAGAAATTTTAAATCATGCTCATTTTAGAGCGTTTTAAAGGGAGATGCAAAAATATTTGGAAACTAGCCCTAGGTCCTAGAGCCAAGAGTAACTGACCCATGTTTAATTCCAGAGACCGGTTCCTTTGTGCCAGGCTGAATGCAACAAGTGTTCACATGTTTTGTGAGTCATCAATATGTGACAGCTAAGGTAAAATTTAACTCAACCATTGCAATTTTTTCAAGGAGCTATTAAGGAATAGATAAACCATGAAAGTACTGTGAAGGATGGAGAACTATTATACAAGGCAAAGATATTGGTTTCAAGCATCTAATAATTTGGTTGAAAAAAGTAAAAATACTTACATGTATATAAAACAAAAATTAGATGATAAAGATACACTGAATTGGATTAATAAAATTCAGACATGGGAAAACTTAATGAGAGCCAGAGAATCTTGAGAATTTTGTAAGAAAGAGGTCCTTTCAAAGATGGAGTAACGTGCTATGTTCTACGTCAAAATTCTTTCTTAAATTAATATGACTGCCTCCCATACTGAAAGTAGAATAATCTAAAAAATCAAATCAATAAGATGGTAAAAAATGACTATAGCAATGGCTCAGCAGTTAAAGTAGATGGTTTGCAAGGCCTGATAGCCCAGGATCAATTCCCCAGTACCCATGTAGTCAGATGCACAGGGTGATGCATGCAGCTGGGTTTCTGGAGTTTGTTTGCAGTCAAAGGGCCTCTGGCATGCCCATATGATTCTCTCTCTCTGTCTGTCTCTTTCTCTCTGTCTTTTTTCTCAAATAAATAAATAAATGTATTATTATAATAAATATATAAATTCATTATATATTATATCATGTACTTATATATGAATTTATAATATTGTTTATTAAATAAATAAGAGACAGACAGAGAGAGAATGAGTATGGACAAGCCGGGGACAACTTTGTGCATCTGGCTTTACATGGGTACTGGGGAATTGAACCCAGGTCCTTAGGCTTCTGCAGCCAAGTACATTTACGACTGTGCCATCTCTTCAGCCCATATTTGATTCTTTCAATCAAATATTCAAATATTTATTGTTATAGTGAGTTAACTAGATATATAAATTGAAATTACTATTTATGAGCCAAGTACTTTATTTAATAATAAATATGTATTTAACTATTCACTTTTTTGCATTCTTCCTTTATGTATAAAGTAAACAAAGTTTGTTCGTAGGTTTTCCAAACTGAAGAAGACGTTTGTATTTGAAGCAATGACACCTTTAAGCCATTTTTTTCCTAAAGAGTTTTAAGAATAAATCAGTATGAAGGATTGAACATCAAACTAGAAAAATGTCCCTATCTGTGTCCTTTCTGTATTTTATGGCTGCATTTCTCAGCTGGTATCCATCAGTACAACTCTTGACAAAGATCTAAAAGACAGAAAAAATAATAGGGATAAAATAAAGGAGCACAAAAGACTGTGAAAATTTTTAAAAATATGAACCTGAAAATGACAAAGCAAATGACACAGAAACAATGGCCATGCAGATACAGTTAAGACTGGAGAGTCTTGAAACCTAAATTCTGTGACTGGTTTTTCAACCAGCCACAACCATGATCTAGAATTAGCTATAGACTTTCTGAACCAGTTTCCTCAGTTTTAAAACAAGAAGTTGGGCTGAGGATATGGTCCATAAAATGCTAAGAATGAGGACCTGAATTTGCATCTCCAACACCTTCTCAAAGGCAGGCATGAGGGTGTGTGCACCCTTGTAAATCCAGAGCAGGAGACATAGGACAGAAAGTTCTGGAGAATATGGTCTTTTGGAAAAAAAAAAACAACATAGATATTACACCCATGAACTCACAGCTAGTGTGGTTTCCTGGACAAGACTAAGGTTGTCAATATTTTACTGTGGATGAGGGAAGGGCCCATAAGATTCTTTCTTCCCAAGGAGCTATGGAGTAGTTAACGCTTGCTAAGGTATAGGAGTGGCATGTTCTTCTGTAGTGTAGCCACTGGTAAATGAAGATTAAAAAATAAAGTGAATACCCATGAGAAGAGACCTTAATCTCTGACCTCTATATAATGTGCATGACTACTCATATAGACAAATGTGCCCCCCTACACAAAGACACATGCATACATGTGTGCATGTTACAAACACATAAACACATAAAAACCACTGTTGATTGTTCCAGTATGCCCACTGAGGAGGATACTCAGGGAATTGGGGATTGGGGGGAGGGAAATGGGAATATAAACACAATATTTATTCAATCAATGTATCTAATTTTGGGCAGTAAAGATAAAGAAACAAAGATAAATAAAAATTCATTCAATATATTGCCAGACCTTGATTTGATTACTGCTTGATTCAAAGAGTATAGAGTATAGGAAAGACAATCTTCATAACAATCAAGAAAAGACAAATATATAAGACAAATGTAGCAAATAAAGTGACAGATGTTTAAATTAATTGGTCATAGAAAACCTATCAATGAATGGAAAAAGATTTGTGCCAAGGTTTTTCTATATTTCCTTTCCTATATTTGTTAATCATTTCATCTTTATTGACCTTTACTTTTCATATTCCTTTTCTTTAAAATCAGTAGTGACTTGAGAAAGAAGTCAGAAATATAAATTAAAATAGTGGGGATACATCTCCATAGTAGAATATTTACATAGTGTGTGCAAGGCTTTGGATTCTATTTCTTGTAGGAATGAATAAACAGATATTTAGAAAGCACAATAAACATACCAAGTATATACCAATTAAAAAACTAGGAACAAAAATAGATTACATGGTCTACCTTAAAATATTAGGTATGCAAATAAACCCTTCAAGCCTATTACAGAAGGCTAATGAAACTTCTTATTCAGACATGTCTGTGAGACACCATTGCATAGATGCCATATTTAATGTATTTATATATTTACTATATTGCTTCCCTCAATGTGAGCATTCTTTGGAGTTTTTTTATTAAATATATTATTTATTTATCTATTTATTTATTTGTAAGAAGAAAGAGAACATAAGAGAAGACAAGAGAAGAGAGAAGAAAATTGGTATGTTTGGGCCTTTTACCTTTTTTTTTCTTTATTGTCCATAATGAGTTACATTGTTTAGTAGAGCCTTTACCTTTTAAATGAACTCCATATACATTTTGAGCATCTGGCTCTATGTGGGCACTGGAGAATTGAACACCAGATTGGCAGGTTTTGGAAGCAAGTTCCTTTAACCACTAAGTCCAGTCCCCAGTCCCTTCACTGAAGTTTGATACAACCTAGATCATCACAAAATCTTTCTGCATTACTAATATTTTATGGTTTATTTTACAGATTCAAAATTAAAGCAATATAACAATAACAAAAACCTTGGCCACAGAGACAAGGTACCTTGTTCAAGAGTGATGAGCAACTGCACAGTGAAACATAGGCTTTTACTGATATGGATGAAAGATAGGTCAGCATCATTTTGAACTGCCTCTTGATTCTTAGTGTAACCAGAACAAGTGGTCATTGTTTGGATTGATCTCCTGCAGTAGGACCCATCAGAGCAGACCAAACCACAATGAAGTCACTCTTGCTATATCCCATGAAATCAAATTGAAATTTTCAAAAAAGTACAGAAACCCCAAAATGTATCAAGTTCACCAAGTTTTCCCCCCCTAAACTCAGGAGACTCTATTCTTCCTGACTACATGTAAAGGCCCTCTGCTTGAATATACATTTTAAAATGCATCCTGATCTCATGTAGTCTCATGTTAACAAATCAGATTTTGTTCTTGCTGTTTTATTTCCTTGTCCCCACATTACAAAGCCAACTCTTCTGTGAGCCTCAGGGAGAACTCTAATTCCACAGTATAGGTGGAGATTGCTAGGACTCATAAATCAAAAATCAAAATCAATGATTTGTCTAAATTTGTCATAATTTTGCCTTTTGACAACAGTTATCTGTACCTAGGATGGTCTGACTTGCAGATGTTCTTGATGAATTAGATAAAACTGCAGACTCAGGCAAGGATGAAGACAAGATAAACATCAAACCTATGGGTTATTGGCCTGTTCTGTTTATAGACACTCTGCCCCTAATGGTCAAGTAACCTGGCATGGATCTATGAGAGGCCATTGATTCTCTGAACTTGACATTTCTTGGAGTTTTTCTGCAGGTATAGTCCTCATTGCCAAAAAGAAAAGAAATAGTAGAAACTTATACTAAAAATAACACCTATACAAAATAATAATAGATAGATTTTGTTTTGTGAATGAATTCAGCATCATTATAGCTCATGCAAACAGCAAAGCAGGGGAGGTAAACATGAGAGCAAAAAAATCCTCACCTCTCTGATAGACAGTGGTTCCTTTTCTTCTCCATTTATTGATCAAATATTTTAAGGAGGGTTTATACACCTCAAGACATTTTGGAAAAAAAAAAAATCTTTAACCTTGTCATCCTGGTCCCAAATAACTGAAACTGAGCTCTGACTCTGGTATGCTTCCAAGACTTACATCTATTTTAATCTGCAAAGATTCATTTATCATTTATTTACTTTTTATTTCCTTTCTATGAGTATGTATGTGTGTTGTAAATGCATGTGTGTCTGTGTTTTTGGATGTGTGTGGGTGCATGTGTGTCTGTGTTTTTGGATGTGTGTGGGTGCATGTGTGTCTGTGTTTTGGGATGTGTGTGGGTGCATGTGTGTCTGTGTTTTTTTTGTGCACATGTGTGCATGTGGGAAGCCAGAAGTGAATGTTGGGTGTCTTCTTTAGTCACTCCCACCTTATTCTTTGAGTATCTCTCACTGAAACACACACTGATTTGACTAGACTAGCAAACCAGTAAACTATAGGGATTCTCAACTCACCTCCCCAGTGCTGGGGTTACAGGTACACCATGCCACATCTGGATGCTGGTATCAGAATTTAGGTCTTCTGATTGTGAAACAAGTGCTCACTGAGAGATTGCTCACTGAGAGATTGCTCCCAGCTCCAAGATTCATTTGTAAAACAAAGATTACAGAAGAGAAAGTAAAAGGCCTGATGAAATCCCCAGATCCCATTTGGAGGAACTTGAGTGCTCTATTCATGAAGTTGGCTGTCAGTTTCCTCAAAGGCTGCCTTTTGTTTTCTGATCTTCACAGCAGCCTTCTAATTCCCAGTGTCAGGGGCAAAACAGTCTGTGATCAGCCAGCAACTGGGCTCATCAGGAATAATTATTGTTGGGCCAGGCATGTAAACAAATGTAATCAGAAGTCTTAAACAGAAGCCCCAGTGAGGACACCACCTATTTTTCTGGCTGCTCATGCTAAGTCTTCTTACAGATTTCTCTCCCATGAATTGCTGGCTCTTTAGGCTTTTGAGCACTTTTTTTTTCTTTGCTTCTCTCTGGGTGGGCACATCTGCCTTCTTGGCTTTAGCTAAATTCTTCACCATAACAATTCCTAATTAAACATTTTCTGTATCAGCCTTTTTCAGCCATTCCACACCTGTACTTCTGCCACAAAAGAAACTCTAACCACCATTTCCAAAAGGGTTCATGCTGTTTTTCTACCCTCAATGGACAATGTTTCTCCCTCAAGCTCTTATTCTGAGCCAATGTCTCCGCATGGCCTAACCAAAGTGCACAAAAAGAAAACTTCAGGTTTAAACATGATTCATTGCTCTCTCTTATTCCAGCCATGTGGTCATTGAATCACCTCAATCCTGCCACAGAAATCTCCAGAACTATTCCTACTTGGAAAATAAATATTGCAAAATGTCAGTTTCTCCTCATTACTTGCCTAGATAACTCCTAGCCTCTATTGGTCTTACCTCAACTGCATTAATCATTCTAAACATCAAATATTTAACACTTTTGTTGTCTAAAATTTTATTGAATTGCCAAGCTTTCCTTTTGAACCTTAACAAGTTTCTTTCTTTATGTGTGTCTGCTCATATGTGTAAGTGTGAATGTGCATGTGTCACGGAGTGTGTGGGGGGGTTAAAGGTCACCTTTCATGTGTCAGTCCTTGTCTTCTACCTCAGTGAAGCAAGGCTAGCTGGCCCTATTGCCACACCCTGTAGGACTTACCTGTCTCCATCTCCCTTCTTGCCCATTGGCATGGCCAGGATTACCTATACCTGCCACATTGTCTGGCTTTTCACCTGAGTGTTAAGGTTCTAACTTCAGAAACTCACTTCTTCAGCAAGTGCTTCATCCATGGAGACATCTCCCAAGCTGAAAATCTTGACAAGTCAATTTCTTAAAACATAAGTTTGCTTTGTGTTGTTCTCAAGTCAACACTTTTCTGTAACTGACTGAAATGGCCACTCCCTCTATCTTATTTGTTATCTCCTATCGTTTTCTTCATAAATATTATAATTTGGACACACTGAAAGGTTTGTATTGTTCAATAGGAGTGCCTTAACCATTCATTGCATATACCCTGTATTGAAAATATGATTGTCGGATGGATGAATGAGATGCTCTCAAGAGCCAAGTTCACAGAGCCTGCTGCAAGCTCCTTGATTTTCTTTGCACATGCTAATTTCTGTGTGTGAAATTCTATTCCTGCTTTTCTAGGGCTGACTAAACTTCACTTCCTTTCTTAAAATCTTGTTGGTGATATGCCCTTCTATTCACTTGCCATTAATTAACTCAACACATCTCACTGCACATTCCCAAAACTTTGGTGCACAGCAGATAGGAGACCCAAACTAGTGTGAATCACATCATGTTTCCTGGCATCCCATAGGTTTCCCTTCTGTCATTTTGCCAAGAACTTGGTGTGTAACATTGCATCCTTCAGAACTGTTGTATTAATTTGTGAAATATCTCTAAATTAGAATCTGTTGTTTGTGAAGACCATAGTATACTGCATTCTCCTTTAAGCCACTCAAAATTGCTATTTTCCAAGTCGTAAGCTATCAAAAAACAGAAGTTGGGATGGGGAGATGGCTCAGTGGATAAAGCCCTTGATGTACAAGCGGGAATACCTGAGTTCAGATCCCCAAAGCCCACATCAAAACCAGTTGCTGTGGTTGGTGTCTATAACCCTAGAGTGCCTATGGCAATAAAGGTGGTAGAGATAGGACAATTTCCTGGAAGCTCATGAGGCAGCTCATCTAGTGACTATGGTGGTGAATTACATAGAGAATGACAGGTGCAGCCTCATATAAGGTGGGAAGCGAGGATTACTAACCAAAGTTACCCTCTTACCTCCACCAGTGCAATGGTATGCAAGTGCCTGGATTCACACACATGAACATACAAATATATGAACACATCCTACACCACAAACGGTACTTATGTAATTATGACAATGATATTAGATCATAGAATTTTCTCTGTTTTCTGATCACATTGCCAAATTGAAATTTAAATCCCAATGTGCTACTCAGTCTCAGGTTAATACAAGGAATAGCCCAAGACAAGATATTTATCAGAGGAGGTTTATGTTGGACTAGGCAGGGGTCTCAGGGTTTAAGAACACCTGTTGCTTTTATATAAGGACCTGACTTTGATCCTCAGCACCTATGTGTTAATTTTAAATAAAATCAATTGCTATTAAATTTCATCTAGAATTTGAAAAATCCCAGAAGCTATAGATGAATACCCTATAGGAAGAAGGTACACAATTCTGGAACTCTGAAGAAAAGCACCCAGTTAGAAAATTACACCTCAATCCCTTTACCAAAGATTAATCTTGACCTGGCTCATTGCTGTTTTTGCACTTACCTTTTATGGGGCTCTTGATGTCCTCAGAATTCCTCCTGCAGGTGTTTGAGTGATAACTTATGAAGTGCACAGGAAGAGACTAGGCAAGGCCAGACTCTAGAATCTGAGGAAACTAGCTTGAAACAGGCTTCACAGTGGTATTTTGACAGATGACAGAGGTTGCTCAGTTCAATAACGGTACTGTCCAGGACTGTCGTGTTTGCTTCAATAAAGACAGCCTCCTCTTTGGAGGGGAAATTGACCAGCATTCCTGCAAACATAGATTTTCATTATAAGGCAGGTCTAGAGGAGAAAATACAGTTTGAATTGATTACCTGTTATTGTACTTTGATTTGTCTAACCTCTACTTTCCTTAGACAGGGGAACCCATCACCTGGACATGAAGAATCTTGGAATGACAAGCACATTTCAAAGAAAAAGTTGCTTACTAAAGCAAAGTATAATTTTATAAAGCAGCCTTCCTTGATTTCAATATAAAATCCAAATGAGAAGCCAGAAAAAAATAAAAAAGCTAAGAGATTTTGAAAAAAAATTAATAGCTTTTTTGAAGTAATTTATGTGATATTTAAGAAAATTTATCTTTCTTCATTCACAATACATTAGGAAAACTCTAACCAAGAAAGTTATTGCATACTAAAACAATTTATTTGTGATCAAATATGTGAAGAAATAAATACCAAATTTGAATTAATGTCTCAATCCAAAATATTTACTCTTTCCATTCTAGATTTCTATCTGTAGCATATATGACTTTTAAACTCTGGGATACTTGAATATATGACATATATGTAATTTTTTTCTCTCTTCTTTTATAAATTGAATCATGCACTAGTGAGTCAATTTACAGGACTCTGTAAACAAATGTGGATGGCTTTTGGCAGTGTGTCAGTCTGACTTGTTTGAATAATATAAAATGAATGAAGTCATGGAGTAGCTCTTCTGGCCAGGTCATAATATAATTTACACCATATTAGCTTTTCCCCATCATATTGATTTTTCATGCTGAAAAGCTTCCAAAGCCACACGAGAAGCTAATTCTGTGCTGAGGAACAAGAGTATCAAATTAAACGAGAAGACCAGTGCCAATGCAAATACCGAGTTGATATTATAAAATAAACATTCACTTCTTCCCTGCCTTCACTACAGCCGGATTAGATGTGATGAAAGATTCTAAGCAACAAAGATGAAAACCAAAAGTCATTCTTGGCTAAGACCAAGAATCAGAATTCTCAGAAAATATTGACCCTGGAGGACATCTGCATCAGAAAAAGAGTCACTTGAAATAATTCAAAAAGGAACTGATTCTGGGAGATGATGTAAGGAGAAAGGTAAGCTAAGATTCAAATTTTTATATATAAATAATTTATTCTTTAGACTGTAAAAAACTTTCATCACAGAATGTTTTTAGTGCTGAGTCTCATGGAAGTGTCCTTGTTCACCATTTTAAATACTCTCTGAAAAGTCCTGGATCACTGATAAAATTAGATTAGGCAATAGAAATTTCTTAATACTTGTTCTTAGAGCCTTTAACAAAGTTACTCACTTTTAAAAAACAGAATAGTAGGTAGAGACCAAAGTAAATTTTAAAAAAATTTAATCTATTTTATCCTTTTGTTTATTTCTCATAACTAGTCAATTTTAGGTTGGAAAATTTAAGGGCAAAACCAAGCAAAACTTCCTAGAATGATTATTTTCAGCATTTATGAACTGATTAAAACATTAAAAAATAAAGTCATATAAAACCAACAAACTCCTGTGAACTTTCAACCAGATCCATCAGTTGTTAACGTCTAATCAGAGTTCACCCCTTTATAGAGAACATTCAATATTACTCGAGGAAAAAAAAAAAAACTACACTTGCTGTCCACAAAGCCTGGTTTTTCCATCAGAAAAGGTTTCTCTCTGCTCTTGAGGGGTACCATATGATTTAATCTTTCCTAGCCTACTTGGATGGGTTAATGTAAGGTTCACTGAAGCAGGAATGGGCCTCATGTCCAGGATAGCTATGAATGAACCCAATACATTTGCAGCCATTAATGTCATATCACAATGTTAAAAGATTGGACAGCTTGCCTTCAAGTCAACTATGGACTTTATTCACATATATGGAATATCCTTTTAACCACATATAAAAAATGTCTATTAGCAAGGACTCTAGCCTTGGCAAGATGATAGACCAATATAAAAAAACAAAATATATATATATATATATATATATATATATATATATATATATATATATATATATGAATGAATGAATGAGTGAATGAATAAAAAAACAAAGAAACCGAAGCAATCCTCAGTGGACTATTTGGGTTTTCCTACTTTTTATCTACTATGAAAAAATGTTTCTATGAACATTTGTAGTTAACTTTCTTGGTGACCTATGCATTCATTGCTATTGAAAGTATCACTGGCTCATATAAGAGCTCTATGCAAATATTCTGAGGAAATGCCAACATGTTTTTCCAAGGAGTAACAATCTAAGTAACTACTGAAAGGAGAGGATGGTAGTTAACATTTAATATTTTTATTTATTTGCAAGGAGACAGAGAGAGAGATAGTTGCTGCTACAAATGAACTCCAAATGCACACACCACTTATGCATGTGGCTTTGCATGGGTACTAACAAACTGTACTCAATTCATCAGACTTTGCAAGTAAGAGCCTTTAACTGGTGAGCCATCTCTGCAGCCCTCATTGCATAATTATTAAATTCTAATAGTCCATTATATCTATCGCACAGGAGAAATGTATCATATAATAGGCTGGTAGACTTTTCTCCAATACCACAATATCTTTTACCTGTCATTTTAATATGGCCAATGTATCCACATGTTTTACTTCGCTCTTTTGCTTAAGCAGCTTTTGTCTAGATCTTAGAGATATGTTGTTACATTTTACTCTAAGAAATTATAATTTAGCACTTATAATTAGGTCTTGATATGTTTTGAGCTATTGTTATATAAATTATGTGCACTTTTAATTCTAATATTCAGAAGTCTGAGTTAGTAAACTCCACAATAATTCTGTAATTTTTGGTGTAGAAATCCCATATCATTATGGCATTATTATTTCATGATGTGCTTATAAATACAATTTCTTCTTAAAATTTTGTTCAGTGTTAATTACTAATGCATAGGGGTATAAATGACTTTGTGTATTAAAATTGTATTCTGAAAACCTGCTAAAGTTGTTTATAATTGTAATTAATGCTTTAAATAAGATCATGTCATCTGTAGCTGCAGATAAGTTTAACTCTTTTATTTTTTTTTTCATCCATAGTACTTTTTATTCAAAGTCCAAGAAACAGCTCACCTCAAGATGACTTAAGGTTAAAAGGACAAAAGGTTAGAACTCCTCTTGACAAGGATGGAAGAGGCCCTTGAACCTGACACCATGCATCCAACAAGGCAATGCCTTCTATTTTATTATACATAAGCACTCTTGTGGGTAGAGAAAATGTCCCCAAGGTTAAAAGCACCTTGCTTATGAAGCTTGATGGGTCAATTTGAAAACCACCTTTATAGAAGCTTGACACAAATGCAAAGATAGGAGCACAGGAAGTATGGACCTTGTTTGCAGTGTCAAGAGACTTATTCATATCCATCCATCTGCCACCACACAAACACATGTTCAGATAAATAAATAAAACTAAAAATTGGCTTTAAATGTACTTGCATTTACAGTCCAGTAAATAGAAGGAAAGATATTCTAGACTAGTTTGGTTTTGTTTATTTCAGTTGTGCATCAAGAAAGAAAAGTTGAATCCTGCCACTTTGCTAAAAGAATTTATCACTATCAGGAGTTTACTGGTATTATTCTTTGGGTCTGTTATATATAGGATCATGTCATCTGTGAAAAGGGATAGTTTTACTTCTTCCTTTCCAATTAGAATCTCTTTTATGCCTTTCTCCTGTCTTATTGCTTGGGCTAGAACTTCAGGCACTATGTTGAAGAGCAGTGATGAGAGTGGACATCCCTTTCTTGTTCCTGATTGGAGTGGGAACTCCTTGATTCTTTCCCCATTGAATATGATTTGGGCTTTGGGGGTTTTGGGTATTGCTTTTATTATGTTGAAGTATAAGCCATCTATGCCTAGCCTCTCCAGTGTTTTGATCATGAAGTGATCATTCTCAAAGGCCTTCTATGCATCGTTTGAGAAGACCATGTAGTTGAGATTGAACCTATTTATGTGGTGGATTACATTAATTGACTTCTTTATGTTTAACCATTCCTATATCCCGGGGAAAAAAGCCTACTTGGTCTAGATGGATAATATTTTTGAAGTGTTGTTATATCTAGATTGTGAGGATTTTGTTCAGGATTTTTGCATCTAAGTTCATCAGGGATATGGGTCTGTAATTTTCCTTTTCTTTTGCATCTTTGTCTAGTTTGGGGATTAGAGTGATGCTAGCTTCATAGAAAAGAGTTTGGGAGCATTCCCTCTCTCCCTATAACATGAAAAAGCTTCAGTAGGAATGGTTTCAGTTCTATGATGAAGGTTTGGTAGAATTTGGCTATGAATTCATCAGGCCATGAACTTTTCCTTCATGGGAGGTTTTTGATTGCATTTTCAATCTCCATGTATGTGATATGTTTATTTAGGATCTCTATCTGCTCTGGGTTAAGCTTAGGTATGTAGTAGGTGTCCAGAAACTCATCCATTTACTCTAGGGTCTGCAATTTTGTGGAGTAGAGGTTTTGGAAGTATGACCTGATTATTCTTCCAATTTCATTGGGGTCTTTTGTGACCTCTCCCTTTTCATCTCTGATTTTGTTGATTTGGGCCTTCTCTTTTCTTTGTTTAATTATTGGCCTAGGGTTCATCAATCCACAAACCAGAGGATAAGGTTTAGTAAGATTTTATTATAGTTTAGAAATTTAAGATGAAGACAGCATGGGGGTTTAAGCCTAGAACCTAAGAGAAGGAACCAATTGGAGCTCTTGCCCAGGGAGGACAGAAAAGGTTAAGAAACTCACCTGGAGACTCAGATCTGGGTTTCATAAGGGAAGTGATTAAAGGAGGAAGACCAGGTCTGCAGGTTACTGCAGACAAAGACCAGATTTTAAAACTCTGCCAATAATCTTGGTAAGAATCAGAGTTTTTGTCCTCCAGGAAGGTGCAAGGTTAATCTAGAAATTTTTCCTCGAAGGTGTGACATCCAGGTTTCCACAGGCTTAGTGACATTTCCTGCTTATAGTCAAAAAATAAGAAAAGTTTATTGGGGTTCTGTTACCCTGATCGCCTAGCCATTTTCTGTATTCTATCAACAGGTAATTTTCAAATCACTAATTGAAGCTTTTACCTAGTATAAGTTGATTTGAATTTTTCGCTTCTTTTTGAGTCAATTTCAGTATATATTCTCTTTGAATGAATTTAGCTCATTTCATTTCAGTTACCTAACTTGTCATAGATTATTTAATACATTTCATAGGACTCACATGAAACCTTTTCATTTCTCTAAGGTTGAAATAGCAAAGCATCTTTCATTTCTTTTTTTAATATTTTTATTATGAATAAGTATATACATTGTATGAGCAAATCTTGTGAAGGTATCCCCATTTCCCTCCTCTCTGTCCTCTACCCACTGGGGTCCTTCCTCCTTTGGCATACAGGATCTATGCATAGGTTACAGGGATATGAACTGCACCAGAGGTAGCCAGTATTTCTTTATCCTTTTTTTTTCTCTTACCCCTTTGTATGTTTTTGCTGAGGGGGTCAATGTCTCTGGATATCCTCCCCCACCATGGCTCTTACATTCTTTCTGCCCCCTCTTCCACTCAGTTCTCTGAGTCATAGTGGGTGAGTTTTGAGTCTGCTTTGTTGTTGAGAACTTAAATACCTCGGGATCTTTGCCCTGGGTTGTGATAGATATCCTTGGTGTCTGTCTCTGTCACAGTTTGATCCAGGTGTCCCCCACAGACGAATGTGTTCTGAGTGATCAATCCTCAGCTGATGGCAGTTTGGGTTTTACAACCTTGCTAGAGCTGTGTTGTTGGGGGCAGGCTTATGGGGGTTATAGGCCAGCTTCCCCTTGCCAGTGTTTGGCACACCTTCCAACATTTTGCCATGGACTCAGTTCCATTTAAGGGTTCCTTGTCACTAAATGGATCTTTTAGCCAATCAGTAAGCTGTTGATTACCCTCCTCCTCTGTTTAGTGCCACTATTGCACAGATGAGCATTTCTTGACTTGCTTAGTCTCTTCCATACAGCCATATGTTCAGCATTCTTGTGACAACCATCTGTGTTGTATATCAGTGGTCTCTGCTTTCTCCAAATATCATTGACCATTTTCTCCTGGCAGCTCATGCATCACCTTCCAATGCTACACATGCTACCATCTGGGAGCTGGTTACCATTCTGTATCTAGCAGGAGCTCTTGGTGCTGTTTGATGACACTCTGGTTTCTTCAGCACCACCAGGTAAGAGGGGCCATGAATAGAATGAGAGAAAGCCTAACTTCAAAAATAATTGCTCAGGCCTCTTTCATTTCTAATTTTTGTAAGCCATAATTTGTGATCCACTTAAAACTTAGTCATTTTTTAACTTCACTTAGCCAAGTATACATCTTTTAGATTCATATGTATTATTTTGTTTTGTTTTTCAAGGTAAATTGTTGCACTAGCTGAGACTAATCTGAAATTCACTATGTACTCAGGGTGGCCTCCAACTCATGGCAATCCCCCTGCCTCTGCCTCCTGGATGCTGGAGTTAAAGAATGGCCACACTCCCAGCCTTCATATGTATGTTTTTATACTTCATTCTTTGTTTATCTTTACTCCAATTTTTATCATTTCTTTTCTTCCAGTTGCTTTAAGTACTATTGCTTTTATGTTTCTATTATCTTTTATATATACTCAGGTTATTGATTGTCATTAAATCCTTTTTAAATATAAGTGTGTTTAGCTATAAACACAATTTACAGTCCAATTTAAATGGCATCTCATTCATTTTTGAATATTGTGTTTGCATTTTCATGCTTTACATGATATTTTCTAATCATTTTATATTTTTTCTTAATTCCTTGTTTTTTACCATTATGTTATTTTATGTATATTTGTTAATCTCTCCATATAACATCTATGTCTATATTTAATTCCATTGTGATCATAGAAACTACTTTGTGAAATCAATTCTTATTAATTCAATAGCACATTTTATTACATAACATAGGGTGTCTCTGGAAAGCTTTCTATATGCACTTGACATGCATGTATATTCATCTGTCATTTAATGGAGTATTATAGAGATATCTGTCCCATTTACTACCAAAACTGTCTGGTAATTTCTTTTATTTCACTTATTGTAATGTTAATTCCAGATTTTATTTATTTTTATTTAACATAACTATATAATGATATTTTTAATGATGCTTTGATATAATTCATGTATGGCCTCATAATTCTTTGAATATATTTATGCTAGCTACTTAAAAATCTTTATCTCCCAATGCCATATCTTGGCTCCTTCAAAAATATAATTTGTATGCCTTCCACTAACCTCTCACCTTACCAACACCATGACACCATTTTTATTTGCATGCATCATCACTTTTGTTTAAAACAGGATATTTTTAGACAATATACTGTAGCAGCTCCAGATACAGATTAACTGTACTGCCTGGAGGTCATAATGCCTTCTGGGATGCTTATTTAATAAGTGACCAGGTGGGCTGAACTACCTCTAAGAAGTTTCTGACCTTACCTATTATTTTTTTCTTGGTTTTATCTTTTAGCCTTTCTACTTATGGTCTTTCTCCTCAGTTTAAAAGTATCACTTACTAGTTAAAGTTGTGCTTGGACTCTTCCCTTACCACTGGATGTAGGTGTGGTCTGGAGACTGCTCTTATGATTTAAGGAATTTATATCCTTAGTTATATCCAGACACCTTGATCATTTCTTTATGGATTAAGCCTTAATAGGATTTACCTCTGGGCAGGCCAGAACAATCTCCCTCACTTTAGATAGTTGCATTTCTGAAAGAAATCGGAGCTGCTCCAGAGTCACGGTCAGTTATTACTTAGCCAGTAGGTGGGCAGAGGTTGTAGTTAAAACTCCTTGGCAATGAGCTTTCCACCCTGCTGATGGCTCTGTGTGCTTTTGGAAATACTTTCCACTCTACCTCACCTGCTAACTCTGATAGCCCTGAGTGGATGCCATCTAGATGTGTGTGTGCCACCATCTTTGCCATCCCCATGCTGACTGTGATCTCAGGATGCTACTAAAGGTCTGATGATTCTGCAGGTTTTTCTTTTTTGCTCCCTATGACAGAACTGTAAGTGTGCTTACTCTTATATATACTTCTTTCTAAATAAAGTCCATCCCTCTTCAAGATTATAAGAATTAAGAAGATGGAGAATACATCATATAAGACCTTAGTTTACAGGCTTTACAAACTGGAGGTATTAAATACCTACCATTTAGAATCCTTTGTCCACAGTGGGAATTTATAGGCTGTAAAGTATATGCCTGTTTCTCTAGATAGCAGAGCACCCTGTTAATAGATTCAAAACCTCATGTCTTCAGAAAGCATCAGAATCATGGTTAAGGAAACAAAAGTAATTGAAGGAAACTCAAGGTGAAGATGACATTAATTACATTAGAGCCCTGGGAAGATTGCACCTGCCTATGAAAGACATCTATGGCTGGGTTAGATAAGATAGAGAAACTCATCTCCAGAGGACAACATTTAGTGGAAAAGCCCCTCCTAAGTAAATAGTCCTTGGAACCAAAATCTTAGTCAAATGTTTACTATTGTGAGGATGACCTCTGACTAATCAGAGTGAGACACAGGACCCTGGAGTTAGGAGATAAAAACCAAGCTGATTGTCTACTGGGTGTGCTGGCCTGCCTGAAATTTTTATCATTATGTATCATTTTGCAACAGTGAGCACTGCCTTGCCATATATACATTTGCTCCTGTTGTTATTCTCAGACCCCAGTCTTCTTTCTAACAAGGCATAACTGAACATTGTTTTAAAGGCTTGTCTCATGGGTAGGGCCTCTACCATTGTAAGAGGATACAAAGTCATTGTTCAATTCTCCTACAGTGCCACTTTATAAGTAAGTTCTGGAGAGAGTTTAAACCTCTTCACCTTTTTTGCTTCCTCTCCTCTTGAGAAATCTCTGCCCATAAAACTGGTTGTTTCGGCCTGCCATCCTATAATGCTGCCATGTAGTTTAGGTTTGTATTGAAGAGGATAAAACCAGACATCCCTCTCCACCTGTCTGGCATAGTTTTTGCATCACAGGCTACAGATGGTAAGACACTTGTGCTTTGTTCCTTTTAGGAAAAAATAACCTTCAACTAGAAGCTGAAAGAGGAGCATACTTATCGCCGTGCCTACTGAGATAGGAAGTCCTAGTGCAATTTCTGTAAATCAGATCTAAAGGTGGGGAGTGGTCCTGCTGAAAGTCAAAAGATGCTCATTATTCTTACTGAGACTTGACAGATTTTCTTACATGGATTTTTTTTTTTTTGCTCTCTGTCCAGACTGAAATTTAGGTGACTGCCCTGATCTGTCAAATTTAGCTTTCAAAATTTTCATGGTTGTTTGCTGAGGAGAGAGATGGTCCCACTTTTACTTGTCTAGTTCAGAATTCAGGGTCTAAAGCCTGGTTACTCATTAATATATGTTCCCAGAACACCCCCCCCCAAAAGTTTATGCTTGGATAGTTAAAATATCCAACTTTAGGGCTGGAGAGATGGCTCAGAGGTTAAGGCACTTGCCTCCTGTGCCTAAGGCCCTGGGTTCAATTCCCCAGGTTCCACATAAGCCAGACCCACAAGGTGGTGGCCCTGGTGCACATTCATTCTCTCTCTCTCTCTCTCTCTCTCTCTCTCTCTCTCTCTCTCTCTCTCTCTGCTTGAAAATGAATAAATAAATATTTTAAAAAATATCCAACTTTATTTCGTGTGTGTGTATGTGTTCCTATGTGCCTATGTGTGTGAAGGCACACATGTGTCATAGTGCCTGTGTATAGGTCACAAGAAACTTGAAATGCCAGTCCTCACTTTTTACCATGTTTGAGATAATCTCAAGGCAAGCTGGCCTTGGCCTGTTTCTGAGTTTTCTCCTTTTTTCTGCCTACAACATTGCAGGAGAGCTGGGATTAGAGATGCATATCAATGCATTTGTCTTTACATGAGTTCTGGGGATCTGAAATCTGGTCCTCATGTTTATATAGCAAGCACTTTAACCAATGAGCTATCTTCCCAGCTCCATCCAAATTTTAAAAAATATTTTATTTATTATTCATTTGTAAGGAGTGAAAGAGAAGAAGAAGAGAGAGGGAGAAACAGAAGGATATATATATATATATATATATATATATATATATATATATATATATATATATATATATAGAGAGAGAGAGAGAGAGAGAGAGAGAGAGAGAGAGAGAGAGGCTAAGGTCTCCCAGATCTGCAGATGAACTCGAGGTGCATCGCTACTCTGTGCATATGACTTTACATGGGTACTGGGGAAATGAACCCAGGCAGGTCTTGTAAGTAAGTGTCCTTAATGTTGTCTAAGCCATCTAGAAAGCCCTCTCCATCTAATTTTTAAAGTGGTTGCTTCTTTTTGTACAAAATGTTATAGTGATCAATAAAAAAGTTTTATTCAAAATATGATTCAGAATGTTAATTTGTAATATCTCTCTGCAAGATATGAGTGTATGCCTATAATATAAAACTAAGAATAAATAACACCATTTAATACAAAATATAGTTAGCACCATTACTATTAAGTGTTTTAGTACAAAGCTAAATAAAATACAGACTGTGACTTGGAGGGCCATAACCTAATGAAAAGAAAAATCTCTGAGAAAATTTAAAGAGATGACTAAAATATAAGCGACCATTATAAACAATAATACCATAAGCACTCATAAAGATATCATATATACAAATTAAAATAACAAATAAAAGAAAGACACCAATGAGACCAACATGATATTTATTCTGCTCTTTTGTCCTTATGGATATTTACTTGGATCAATCATTCAGTGGACACCTGTTATGTGTTCAGGAGTTTGATGACACCCTTTATCTTTCCTTCCAAGTTTGAATCAACTGAGAGGGTAAAACCTAAAATAAGACAGATGGAGGAAAAAAATGGCAATTTTATTACTGATAAATCTGGGCTATCTGTTACAAATTAAATGGCTGGCCACAAGCAGACTTTCTGGTCATTAATGTATAATGGACATTCAAAACTGCTGGACATGCCACACCAACTTCCCACTGGGGCAAAAAGTCACACAGAAATATACTATCTGAAAGAGCAAAAAGGAAAGAAATGTATGATTTTAGTGGGCAGAGGGATCCAAAAGAGACAGCCTACGAGATAACAAGTGAGTTTGTTCTTTCTCGACTCTCAGCACCAGAAGTGGGTTGGGAGGGATTATATGTGTTTCAATATTTATTTGCATGTATGTTAGGGATGGATGACCAGTAATGAGCATGAAACTCAAAGTCTCAATCCTGGAAAAAGCACACAGTCCCATGGCACTCTATTGGGGTAACATCTGCTCTCCCTACCATGTGTCTCTAAAATTTGGTGACTGCTACTCATCTTACACTATGATGTTTGCACTATGGCTTCTACAGTACTTGGGCTGTTAACACATAAGGCAAAAATACATACATGATAAAAATTATTTTAATTTCAAAAATCCTTAAAGTGACCTTTGGGAAATAGAAATTAATATGTCTCATTGAACAAAAAGAAATAATTCCTTCTTACATTAGACACGTCCAGAATGTTACTTTATATACCATGTAAAGAGGATAGTCATGCATTACCTATTCCCTACTTTCTTGCCCATTTCTCACTGGATTAAAAAACAAAGCCACCTGTTGTCAAGCTAACCAGAACATGAGTTTGCTGCTCTATCCACTGCTCATTAGAGGTTTAATGAGGTAACACCTGACTTATGGCATTCTGGCTGAAGTTATGAGTCCATCAACCAGCTCTCTGTTAGCGTTTACAGGTATCAAGCATTTTGTGTGCTTCTAAATGAGATCACAGGTTCTTTGGAGCAAGTGCCTTGTCTTGGCTGCTTTATGATTTGTTAAGCCCCACACAGACTTACCATAATCTATAAATATTTACACAGGATATTTACAACCAATTTTACATAGCCAACAAGGTCACCAGGATCACCTCACACTGGTGGATTTAAAGTGACATCAATTACAGTACTTCGTAATATTTTACCCAGGAAAACCTAACTTCTAAAACAATTTTCTGATTCTACACAATATTTTTCTATCTTGCTTTAAATATGTATCAGAAATGGTTCACTGTCACTTCCAAGTCTTTAGTTGCTAAACAATACTATGATATATTAGGAGAAAAATTACACTGAGTTAAAAATCTTAGTGAATGGGAGATATATCTAGGATCAAGTCTTAATCTTGATACTTTGTATTTGACCTTAGACTTCTAAAATATCTTAGTTTCCTTGCTTATAAAACCAATAACAATAATTATAGGTGCCATCCAAGCATGTTTTGAAGATTGAATAAGACTTAACATTCAGTTTATGTTCTTCCTAAATAGAAGAAATTAAGGTATCAGGCAACTAGGAAATATGATGAGGAGTGTTGGTCAGTAGCAGTAGAAGTAAAAATCCATGCATGGATCTGAGAAACCTAGAAAAAGCACCATAAATAGAAATGAGAGAAATAGAGGATTTGGAATGCCCAAACCCAATTAGTGCAAGAATGTAGACTCTGGAAGCCAAACTGGATCATATCTATCATTAAATCCAAGCTAAAGCTATTCTATATTCTCAGGCACAAGAAAAATTTTATTAGAATGTGTGTAGTTGCTATGAAGTCTAGATAAATGAAAATGTGTCAATGAGAGGTAATTATTCATCTCTCTCTTTGGTATTGATTAAAAGAGGTCATCCTGACCTATTGGCAGAGCTCAGTTCAACTTGGCAGGTATGCCTATGCCCGAGAGGTAAATATATCAAATTGTGAGACTGAACAGACTCTGAGATCATCCAACTATCTCTCCTGGCCACAATGTCTTAAATCCATATCTGTTGAAAGGTTGGCACCGAGTGACAATTTCTTTTTAGAGAGAGACTATTTGGCTGTCTTTCATAGTTTTAGTTCTAATTAGCTGGTTGGTATTTTAATTCGAATATCTTCCTTTTATGAATTGAAAAATCCATTTCAGAGATAATGTTTAACTCAAAATACTGTTGTCCAACAGTGTTCCAGAAGCTGAGAACTTAAAAACAAACCAGTAATGACCATAATGATGTGGAAAAACGCCCATGTTTGATTAGCCATTGACTGAAATCATTAGCCCTTTCTCCGCCCTCACTCTACCACAATCTTAAAACATTAAGGTAAAAAATCCAACTTGATCCTAGCTTGTTCTAAGAGGAAAATGTGGGTGATGAAATCAGTTTTGGAATCTAGTTAATATGTATCATTTATTATCATAAAAATATGTCATGCTGCAGTATTGTAACATTCCTGTCACAGAGGAAAAATAGGAGGAATGAAGCAAAGTAGAAGAATCAGAGGACAGCATGAAATATTAAAGAAGAAAATGGAAGTATTTAACTTGAAAACAGACTGTGATGATGTCTGTATGTTTCCTGTTTTTCCAGATATTAATTGGAAAAGAAATGAGAAGAGAGCTGACCCTGGCTTAAAATTAATAAGCAAAATAAAGGCTTATGGATAGACTGTCATTTTAGTTTATTTTTGGTGAAATGGTATGTTCCACTTTGTGCTTAGACCTCAGATTTCTCTTTGACAGATATTTGAAAAAACAGTGTTTCTAACATATTCAAAATCAAAGTATTTGGTACTTTCTGTCCAACAAGAGTGCCCTCATTAAAAAAAAAAAGAATACCCTCATTATGGGAAAATATTGTGTGAGAAAACACACCACAGTCATGGGTGAACAGTAGGACGTCCATTAATTTCCATCATGGTGGCTTCCTATAGAACCGCACTTTCATTTGCAAGCAAAACAAGCCACCTCAGTCTCCTATTTTTAAAAAGCCACATTCTATACATTCAATTTCCTGCAATGCAAGCTTTATTATTTGTGGTCATAACCTTCTGAGGTATCAATTCAGGGAGATTAAAAAGTATTTTGTGCTTAATATTTGAGGGAGTTTCTCTTCTTATCCTCAGTTAACACTAAACAAGGGATTCAACTTTAGTTCCTGAAAGGGAATTTTCACTGGCTTAAATGTAAATCTTCCTCAGCCATTTTCCTGTTTCTCACTTCCTAAAAGGTTTACAGTGAAAATGTATTCACAATGGAGTCATTTCCTTCCTGGAATTCTCATAATACACTGTCCTGGATAATAGGTTTTTGATTTTGAAAACACCAAGTCAAAATGAATTTAGGTTGAATAAGATGAATCACAAAGCTTGAATGTGTTTAGGGCTTTAATATATATATATATATATATATATATATATATATATATATATATATGTGTGTGTGTGTGTGTGTGTGTGTGTGTGTGTGTGTGTGTGTGTATTTGCCACAGTTTGTCTCTATACAATAGAAAACTAGAAAGCGAGTTTATAATTCTCTTCTTAGTGGATGTCTGCCCAGTCCTGTTCCTCCTCAGGGGTTGTATATCAATTATGTGTGTGTGTATGTGTACATTTGTACCCTAAATTCACATGGTAAAGACATCCTTTAAACTGACAATGACTAGAAATAATACAGAAAAAATAAGACAAAAGAGCTATTTAAAATTGATTTGGTTCCACAAATGTAATGTCATATTTTTTGTGTACTACATCAATTTCTGTATAATTCCTATGCAGCAAAAATATTGGAAATATAATTATACATGTGCCACTTCAGTTTATATAAACTGCATTTGATTATATCATCGAAAGCCTGTTCATTGCTTATGGAGACATCATCTTTTATAGGTTTCTGCTCATCCATCAAGCCATCTGCTCTCATATTTCAAAAATTGGAAGCAAAAATAGTGACCATAATCTCAGTGAGAAAAAGAAAATATCCCAACAGAATGAAAACAAAGAAAAATAGAGAAACAATAAAATTATCAGGATATAAATTAGGAATCCCAATAATTTTATCTTTGAAAATATATTACTTTTGGCTGGGGAGATGGCTGAGTATGTAAGATTGCTTACTAGGCAAGTACCCACTGAAACCCCAGCCCTGTGAGGGCAGAGATGGAAGAATTTCAGAGGCTCACTGGTCAGTGTGAACTGAAGTTCTCAGAATAGCTGGTGTTTGTTACACCTGCTTCCATCAACTCTGAATTGACTGATAAATCTCCTGATATCACAAGGAGATGGAATATTGTAAGGTGAGAGCCAAATCATCTTGGGCTAACTTTAAGTCCCAAATATCCATTTATTGCCCACCTCTGTGTTTGACCTAACATCCATGTGACTGTCAGTTGACCTGGTAGGACCTTTTTAGGAATATACTAACAGACTTCCAGCTTCCAACAACCCAAGGTATAAAAACGTACATTTTAATTAGGCAAATGTATCCATTATTTTCAAATCTGACTTTAATCATCATGATCCTAACTTATCTGTAAAATTTCTATTGTGCTTAAAATATCCAACAGACTATAATTGATATGGGATAGAGATCTGAGTGAGCTTAGACTCCCAAGACAGTGGCTATCACATTTGGAGCTCTTGTCCAAGTTAGCAAAGTTCCGCCCAATGCAGATATAGAGAAGGGTAAATTATGATTTATTTTACGTAGATGATTTAAGGGGAAAAATCAGGAAACCACCCAAGGCAAAATACCCCACCCCTTCCCCTACAAGCCTTTCCCTGAACCACCCTAACTCCCCATCCCCCCAATCCCATTAGAAAATCAGAATTTTTCCATGGAGTCTTTGATTGGGTCCCTTTATAAATTGGGTATCCAATCAGAATGAGCCTCATTATCAGGTTCAGGTAATATGAAGGACACTCATTGGCTAATGGAACCAGGAGGAACACTGATTCAGGAAGAGCCCATCCACTAGAGGTAAACCCTGGAGATGCTGAGGGAGAAACAACCAGGGAAGTTGATTTTGCTGCACAGCCTTCTGGAGTTCTGGTCTTGCCAGAGCAGAGTGACATCTATGTTTATGTGTCTAGTCATTGTCAGTTTAAAATCCTGAGTAGATGAAATAGAGTAGAAGGTACAGTCTTTGGAAGCCTGGAGTTAGGTAAATGAGAAACTGGAAGGGAGATCAGGTGGATATTAATCCCAATGAAAACGACTAATGATTTTGTAGGAACAGCATTCTGAAATAGAGTAGAAATTGAGAGTGTTTTATAGCAACACTAGCTCCTATTTCCTCTCCCTGTGTCTTTGACTGTTTTTGGCTTATATTCATCAGTTTGCTTCCTCGATTCTCACTTGTTGACTGGAATACAGAGGGCACCCAGAATGTTGCATTTGCAAGGATAAAGAAGTCTCAGAAACAAGTTGTGCTGAAGCTGGTAAGTCCATCCACCCTGTTACTTTGTTGACATTGGAACCCAGCTTCTTCTGCATTTCAACTTTAACTCAACCAGCAGCTCTCCAAGATTTCTGAAGGTCTTTACCACCAGATTGGGATGGCCAAGATATCCAGCCTTATGAAGCAAGCAAATACCTGATTCTCCACCACTTCAGCCTACAAGCAGCCTCTGGTGGACTACTGATCCTGTACCATGTACACCAAACTAATAAATGATCTTTGTTATAAACATTCATTCTATAAGTTTTCTTCCTCTAGACAACCCTGACTAATTACTTCTGTAGATATCACTAAGATACCATAGTCTTACAAAACACTATAATGTGTTCTCCTGGTTTATCTATTGTGATTTCTGGCATCTCCTTCCTCTTCTCTCTGTTAAAAGATTATTCACAGTGTTGTCAGTCTAATCTTGCCCAAACATAAATTTCATTGTGTTATTGTCTTCACAAAACTTCTCAACAGTTCATTACTGAAAGGCTGAATTCCAAGAAACTTACCTTGTTCAGTGCAGTTACAGTACCACACACCTGTTCAGTTTACCTCCCAAGTCAGTGCCTTTGCCTTCTCTGCCCTATCACTAATACTGAGTTACTCATAGCTTAGAAAAATAAAAGAAAAATAAAACCCTGTTTCATGTCTGAGTGACTCCTATTTTTTATCATTTTCTTTGCAGGTGTTCCTATACTTCATATGTAAGTCATCATTCCTTTTCTGCTTCATTGTTTTTTTTAATAGTTGAGTTTATCCTGTAACAGTCTATTTACAAGTGTTTCTACTCTCCTTTCTAGACTGTGACCTAGTGAGGTTCAGGCACAATATATTATTCTTTCATCATATTTCCAGAACCTAACACATAACCTAATAGGTAGGGATTAAAACTGATGTAAGATTGAAAGAATTTACAGAGCTATAGGAACCGGTAAGCTTTCTAAGATGATCTTGAATTCTAATTATTTCTGTGCTAGAGAAGACCTCTGAAAGGAGAGCAAATGCAATCTGACCTTGAAGTGATTGATAACATTTCAAAAGTGGAGGACTGATTGCAATTATTCTAAATATAGACAAGGATGAGATGGAAATTTGGGTGGAAGAGGGGAAATTTGAGACTTGTAAAGATTAGGAAGAATTGCACACTTCTTGCTTGTTGTGTGAGAATCTTGAAGTTTACCCAACTGAAAAGGTGAAGGTTTTAAAATTCAATGAAGCTTCACACAAACACATATGTAGAAAACAACCATAGGAATTACCTTTTTACATACAGTCTGACTCACATTTCTTTTCTGCACATCCTGGAATCCCTTATGTTATACAGCAACTGTTCAATGAACTCACTGTAAACATTCTGTGCATAAAAGTATATCTCACAGGAACTATTTCTTACACATTTTCTCTTATCCCTCAGAGTGCCTAGCAGGTGGCTGAACTCCTTAAATTATCTCAGTAGAAACAGACTCTTACTTGAAAAACATCACCACCTAGGGATAAAAATGGAATTTTCTCATCCTTATAAGTCAACTATCCTTAACAGATAGAATGCTTCATTTCGAAAGAGAAGCAATAGAAGAATCTCTTGTAAGTTGTTTCTAAAAACAAAATAGATACTTTGCCCTCTTGCTATTGCTCCTCATGGAATTTATGACCAAGCAGTATGAGCTCAGAAACAAAAATGGTCATGCATACTTGCTGTCATTCACGACTTCAGGAGATAAAATACTGAAACTCAGAAAAGAATTTAGCATGGCTGCAGGATAACATATCATTGTACAAACTTAAAAAAAAATCTCACACTCAGTATTACCAATTTAAAATGCAGTGTCACTTATGAAATCTTTCTTTTTTATCTTTATACAATTTTTTAGAAAATCAATATAAGAAGGAAAATGTAAGCCAGGCGTGGTAGGTAGTACACGCCTTTAATCCCAGCACTCAGGAGGCAGAGGTAGGAGGATCACTATCAGTTTGAGGCCAACCTGAGACTACACAGTGAATTCCAGGTCAGCCTGGACTAGAGTGAGACCCTACCTCGAAAAACCAAAAAACAAAAAAAAAAAAAAAAAAAAAAAAAAAAAAAAAAAAAAAAAGAAGAAGGAAAATGAAACCCAGTCCATTCTGAAGGTCATCTCAATATGTCCCTTAAAACAAAACAGCCCAAACCAAAGCAACTTGACTCACATACACCTTTACACAGGGGGTGGGGTGGAGTCATGAAAAGGAAAGCTGTTAGAATCACAGACTGCTAAGGAACCTCCAGGTCTTGTCAAGGTTAATATCTAACATTCGAGATAATATTCATTGAGTCACTAATCTATGTATAAAATAACCCTTGTACTCACAGAATGTTAGATTAAGCGGAAAGGTACAGGTATTAAACAAATAATCTTACAAACTGTGATAAGACCTTGAAAAGGAAAGATTGCAAAAAATGAATTTAATTGATAACAGCTTTCCCCTGATTCAACTGCTAGTAATGGGGACTGTTGAAAAAGAGCTTACATTTCTGGGGACTGCAGATGTAAAGGAAACTTCCTGGTAAAAGAATTTTTAGAAAAAGTGTTGGATGAGAGTATTGAAGAGGTGGGAAAAAAGAAAGCACTGAGTGTTTTGGGAAATAAAGTTATAATTGAAAAGAATTAGCCAGAATGTGACTGGTTTACCTTTAAGAAGGATGGGGACACTGGTTGTTTGGATTATTTTTTTATATATTAGTATCAAAAGCTTTTCTATTAGTCACTTTTATACTAAGTTCTAAAAAAGACAAAAATGTTTATTCATGTTTCTGGAGACACAAAGCAAGTCCATTACATTAACTATAAAAGTGAAAAATTAAAAATGAAATATAAGTAATATGTGAATAAAGTATTATTCCCATAAACCATGATATTTACATATTGTAGAATATTTTAAATTTCAAAGAGAATTGGTAGATGAAAATATTAAAATGATGGGTATATATCCTATAAGCCCCCACATAATAGACAACACACCATATGCATTGTCAGTTTTGAGGCGTACCATAATAAAATAACCGAACTATTTGACTTATAAAGAGCAAAGGTTTATTTTTCTCAGGGTCCTTGGTTTCTAGTGCATGCTCTGTGGATGCATTGCTTTGGGCTTCTAGCAAAGGCAGCATGTCATGGAGGGAGCACATGGCATGACAATCCTATCACAAACCGGAAAGCACAGAGAAACTATGGGGGCACACCCTAATGATCTATAGGCCTCCAACTAGTCCCAAGTTGCTCTAGGTCCCCACATTTCCCCCAAAGGAATATAGTGTCATTAATTCAAGCCTTTGTCACATGGAGTTTTTGGGGACACTCATACATATGGTATGTTTATATACATATATGCATTTTCATATGAGCATAAATAGAAGAAATATAATACATTACTGTGAGAAATATCTTTGGAAACTGCCAAATAAAGAGAGTGGGGAAGAAGATTTGTGTTTTGTAATATATACTTGGATAAGGCATTTTATGATATAAAGAATTAACATATAATTTGGTCAATAAAAATAATCCTACAGATATTGTTTAAAAATGAAGATATACTTTCAGTCGGAAGACTCTGTTGCTGGAAGTCGAGGACCTGGCTATTGCCTGCTTCCACGGCCTCCAGCACAGCTAAAAACCCTAATCTCTGTTCCCCCGAGGACACTGCGTGGCTTCTAGTCCGCCATCATGAACCCGAAGCACAAAGACCCCTAAGCTCACAACCTTAAAGCAACCTTATTACTCATCCACCAGGACTCAGGGAACTATGCGGAAGCTGATTGCTAGTCTATACATGGTCCCCTGTCACAAGGACTGATCCAGACGACCCATGGAGGAGGTTATCCAGTTGAGGGGGGAGGGGAGGGCACTGGGGAATTGGGGATAACAACTCATTGTTTGCCCACTAAATGTTGTAACTCATTATGGACAATAAAAAAAAAAGAATATTGTAAAAAAAAAAAGAAAGAAAATTCTTGTTGATTTCATTGCTCTTAAAAAAAACAGCCAGTGTTAAAAACGAATGCCCAGGACTAGCAATTACTACCATCTCCGTGGGGACAATCTGAAAGTGTCTAGAGAAATGGGAGATGTGGAACATTCCAGATGAATCAGCAACAGCCATCCCTCTGGGGAAGATAATGCGGAGGGCAACAGATAGGCCCAGCAGAGCTCTGGATGCACCTTGCATTTCTTCAATAGAGTGCTACAGCTTGCATCTCTGCAATGCTGGTTTCTTGATGCATTTAATTCTTATTTTTGGTATAAAATTTTTTTTAAAAAAAGGAATGCAAGAAGAGGATGTCATTTGATGACTGGAAGATATTTCACTGACATTTACTCACAGCAATAATCAGGTGTCCTCCACGGGATGCAGATATCAAATTTGTTGCACAGAGCCACATAGGCGGAAATGGCACCACATTCATAGTTCCAGAAATATGTGTAATTGATCCACATCTTTTCACAAAAATCCTTTGGTGAAACCTAGAGATGCATTTTGCCTTGGGATAAATTATACTGTTGTAGTTTTCTGAAAGACACTTAGCTAGAGTAAAACTATTTGAAGAATCAAAGAGTAGCAAGTTAATATCATTACTATACTTTTCAAAATTCTGAGATGTCACCCTGAATTCATGTTATTTTACTAAACACTTTACATAACTACTATCTGTGCTAATAACCTATATGCATCTTTTTATATGAATGAAGAACAGTCAGGCTAAAACCTATTTCTGATTCTATGCTTTGGGTTGGAGTCATGTTTTCTGTATGATTAATAAAAGTATATCATTCTGTAATGGTACAGAGCATTGCCCATTAGAACAGCTTAAATACTTAAAATTTTTGTATTAATATTTCACAATGACTATATAAACCATATGCCTTAATACAGTTTAAGTTGGAGACTGACTTTTTCCTTTACTTTGTTCCATATGCAACATAAATTCTGAATAATTTAACTTATTATATTTATTATACTTATGTCATTTATTCTACTTTTTCTTTCATTCATTCAATAAACACATGATAAGCATGAAAAAAAATAAAAATAAAAATGAAGATATAAACTGACAGAAAAATTCTTGGAATATTTGAGTTGTTTATGAAAGTATCATAAAGAAATATATCTGTTACTCAGTATTCAGAATGGAAGAGATAGAGAGACATAGAAACATTTTGGGATGTACATTTATAAATAGAACCAGCCAATAGAACTCGGTAATAGATACAATAACCAAATAGAGGTGTCAACAATGAAGCCAAAAATTCCAGGATATCATGGAATAAGATTGTGGGGTATGAACACAATGTATTTAAAAGAAAAAGTTCAAGTGTTTGCTTGCATTTCTATTACATTGGAGATAATTCTTCTCAGTGAACACAAGTAACCAACTTAAATGGCCTGTTAATTTAAGGTTTAAGAACAGAAGAAAAGCTAGATTTTTATTCCTGATCCATAATCTAACAAGTATATAATTTTACTATAGTTGCTATTTAACCCAGTAATTTATCAGTAATATTATTATTTTCTCACTAATATTACAAAGAACATTTACTTTCCTATACTTACTTTTTTAGGTCCCTGCTTGTGTGTTTAACAATAAAGAAATCCCCTTAGCTTACTTCTAGAAAACATCTGGATATCTGAAGCTGTATAAAAAATATGTTGTCGTTAACTCAAAGAATGCTAACAAAATCAGCCAATAAATTTGAAGGAAGAAATGTTGAAATACAAATAAAAGTCAACAATTGTGGCCATTTACTTGGAAGGAACACACTTCTTTACCTTATTTTTCCTTTCTGTGCAAGGATGTAGAAGAGCGGTTCCCAAAAAAAATGGTATTTAAAACTAACATCATCCATATCATTTGAAAATTTAGTTATTTTTGATCTCCATCCAAGCTCCAATGAATCAGAAACTTGGGGTCGGGGTCCATCTGTCTATTGTGACAATCTATTGAGGTCAATCTGACCTACTTCAAACTTAAGAATTAGTGGTCTTGTGAGAGTTTAGGAGTGAGACCCCCATACAAGGTTGCCAAGCTCCTCCTTAACCCCTCCCAAATCAGAGCTTGCCTCTATTAAGCTTGTCTTGCCTCTTAATAGGTTAATAAATGAGTATTATTAATTCTTGTTTATTAAACATATATATATATATATACATACATATATATATGTATACATATATATATACTTCTGGTGCTTTTATTTTTTTAAACATGTATGTACTTTCTGATGCTTTTTTTCCCCAATTCCTCACCCTAGTACCCTAACAGCAGTTAAGGTTATTTCTTCAGAGGGGAGCTTGTGACAGGGTCAGGCGTTTGCAGGGAACACCCCTCCCCTTGAGTAGGAGGTGTCTAACTAAAGCTACAACCTAGGGGATGATTGGTCAAATATGAACCAATCAGCTGTCTCTCTGACTCACCTGGGGAAAACTTAAATTAACTTCCCTAGAGGAAGCTGGTCTCTTCCCCCACATGGCAATGGAGTAGAGAGACTGCTGAATATCCAGGCCTTAGGAAGGAAAACCCTTCCCCACCCCAGCTAATTGCTGGGGTTGGGGCAGGCTCCAGACTTTTTCCTTCATGAACCTTTCCTTCTCATGATGGGACCTCCCTGTTATCTTTTCTGTTTCTGCTTATTTAGCTAAACAATATTAAGTTCTGTTCAACTCTCTGACAAATGTTTTCCCCACACTTGTGGCTGGAAAACTCTGTAACTTCCCATGTTCCCTTAAATAATAAAGTCTCCCACTATATCTTACTATCTTGTTGTCTATGATTTTAATTCTTTAACTTTATAGACAAGAGCTCGGATACTCTTTAAACTTGGGGTGCATTGAAATTTTTACTGGGGTTTATCTAAATTCTAACCCTTCCCCACATCCTGTATCATAATCCATATCAGTCTAAAAGATAAGCTCTAGAATAAATGCCTGTTTTGCATATAGGAATAGGAAACAAGAAATAGTTTGATAAAGTTACAGAGATCTTAAAATTTTTGCTAGGAAATAATGAAGTTATTTTATTCAAGTTTGAGCAGAAGTTAACTTGCACACTGTATATGACTTTTGATTGGCACAAATACTGACCTTTGGGAAGTTTGAAGCTCCTGGCAAAAATGCTTTAATATAGTACAGATTTTTGACCTCATCCTTGACAGAAAGTTGGCATTTCTGATGTTCAGAGACAAGACTATCTGACCTTTTTGCATTACAGCGAGTGTCATGATTGGCAGGCCTTGGCCTCTCTTTTGAAAGACGTGGCACTTGGCACCTTCAATTCATACAAAGCAACTTCATCCTGTTCTCTCAGTCTTGATCATGACAGACTGGTCCATCTGGTTATCCTGAGATCCTGTTGTTTCAAAGTCTATGGATCGTGATCAACTTCCTGATGGTGACAGACAGTGTGTAGGTTGGCAGCTGCCATTCTGATGTCCTTAGCATGCAGCCATACCTCATTGACAGCCAAGACCTTTTCTTAAGCAGTGGTGAGAGCTGATTTCGACTTGGCAAGGAGATCACATTGAAATTCTTCATCTGTCTGCACAGAGTGCACTGACTAGGAATTCCCGCTAACACAGTAAGACAGGCAGTAGGCTATGTGGGAAATTGTGCCTTGACTCACTGTGACATCCAAGTAGGCTAAAAGATAGTATTCTCGTCCAACCCAATATACCTTGTTCTATCTGAAAAATCATTGCTCTCAACTTTAGCCAGGAACATTGAAAAATACCAGAAGGGATCAAACAAATAAGGTTTGTCTCATGGGGTTTTGGGTAGCCAAATTGGCCAAAAGGTATTAATATATATCCCTCTAAAGAGGCAGATGGGACTCATCTCCAGCCATCTTTTAGAAATAATACTTTCCTGTTGTACAATAGGCATCATTTGAACTTCATGTACAGTAGCATTCACCTGTAACTGTCAATGCCGTTAAATAAATTTAACTAATTTAAACATGGTGTAGTACTGTCACAGGAGAAAACAGAGCATGCTTGTGTGCTGGGTACAGGACTATGTCTACTGGGTTTATCTTGTAATAAAGGCCATGATGCTTTCAAGAGCTCCTCACCATCCCATGAGGCTTTCTATTAAAAGGGCCTCCTCCTAAAATCAAAGTAATGATTTTACATTTTTCTTTTTTAATTAGAGATATACTATGAGAATACCAAAACATAATTTCTAATTACAGAAGTCTTTGAGTTCAAAGAACTCAGTGTATGACCTTTGTAAGAAGTCTTTGAGTTCAAAGAACTCAGTGTATGACCTTTGTAAGAAGTCTTTGAGTTCAAAGAACTCAGTGGATGACCATCAGCCAAGCTTCAGATTCTCCAGGCTCTACCTACCGTTGTGGTGGGAACATTGGGATCACTGATGTATGTGCCACTTTGCACTGGGTTTGAGGCAAGAGCTGGGGAATTGGAATTGGGTTGGTGTGGTGGTTGAGTTTTGTTGTCAACTTGACCTTTCAAGTAATCTTGGGTGGGTCTCTGAGGATGTTCATGGGAGGGCAGCCTCTCAGTGGGGGCCGGATGTAGGGAAACTCAAAAGAGCTAGAAGTAAACATCCTTTCCTGTGTGGGCAGTGCAGGAAGTACATTCCAGAGACAAAGAAGGTCATTAAGTCTGGGATAGAATTGCAAGACAAGAATTTTCTCCTTGCCCTCCTGCCTTGTTCCCTGTTCTGTGTGTGTGGTGTAGGTCAATGGGTTTTTCTCTCTGCTCAGACCTGTGAAAGAGGGCCAGCCTCTTTCGCTGTTATGGAAATTCCTCTCAATCTGTAGTTTCAATAAATATGTTCCTCCCCTAAATTGTACCTGGTTTGAAGATTCATCCCAGTGGTGTGTGTCTGACTATGACAGCTGGCAAGCTGGCAAGCTGGCAAGCTTGCAAGGAGCACCTTTACCCACTGTGCCATCTCTGATGCCCACAGATAACCCAGGCCCAAAAGAGATGGCATGGTTCCTCTCAGATTTATACACAGTTAATCTGGCTTATGATTTGGTAAGTAGCTGCCAATTATGATTGGAAGTGACATTACATCTCCACTTAGATGAATTCCCTCAAAAAATTCCCTGATGAATGAATACTTAATTCATTTTTTAGTACATAAACCACAAAATTTGGAGCCATATGTATCAAGCCTTTATCAAGCCTTTTGTATAAGGTGAAAAAACAGTATTGAGTGCCATAAAGTGCACATTCTCAACAGCCTACATGACCAACAATTTTATTTACCCCCTGGTAGCTATTAGTAGTGAAAGTGGGAAGACAATTTTGTACAAATGTGAGTGGGATAGAAACATAGGAAACCAGTGATACTTCAATTTTTGAACCCCTGAGCAAAAACACAGAAAGGAAAAAAAATGGTTACCTTTCATACAACCCATACGCCCCTATCCCATGGACTGATCTAGAAAACCCACTGAGGAAGACGGCTAGCAGGTTGGGGCCAGAAAGGGGGGAAAGGGGAATACCATCACAAGACTTGCTCATATAACGAATCTAATTATTAACAATATATATATGAAAAAATATTTGAATAATGAGTGAACATTGCTTCTGCAAATTTGAGGTATTGCTTTAAGGGCTGTTTTTTTTTTAATTGTCTACCACATTTTCCAATTAGATTAACAGGATCAGTGAAGGTGTATTTACAAAAAAAAATTAAAACATAGATACCATCTACTATTTTAGAAAATAGATTATCACACTGTATATTGAGGATATGCCCCCCAATTTCACCTCCACTTAGGAAAAAATAAATTAGTGTTCTAATATCCTGAGGTGATTTGTTTAAGATTAAATCCAATTAATTACAAGGCTCATGGAAGAATGTGGGACTTTTTGCCTGGATTTTACTTCTTGATATAAACACTTGGGTACTTCTTGATTATAAAATGAAATTATAGCCATTTCCAATCCTAAATAATTCTGGTCAAATAGATTTTGCATATGATATTTATGACTCATGTGCTCTATTCTCTAAAACTTTCCCCAAAGGCTCATTAAATCTGTTTTATGTGTCTTTTTCCCAGCCTAGCACTTTCATTAACTGGAAGGAAGAAAATAAAATCCATTTACAATGCCACCAAACCCATGCCAAAGCCCTTGTTTGACTGGTGTCTTCCTAATAAATAATGTGTATTGTAAACAAGTAGTACATGCCAACCCTAGGCTTTCATTAATTTTTCATTAATGAGATGCACCACTTAGCTTGTTTGACATTTAAGCGAGCCACATAAATTTGAATAGAGGTCATTATAAAAGAAGCCTTTGAAAGTGGTCAGAGAAGGAATGGGGGGGCAGCTGCCTCACCTCTTAACTCAAAGACTGCCCCAAAAATTGTTCAATTTGCCACAAACAAATTAATCAGACATAGAACAAGCAAATGATATTGTCATTAGTTGCTAATGGAAGAAGCAAAACTTAGTTCCCCATGCTAATGTTAAAGAACATTGCTTCTTTTTAATAGTCTAATCATTATTGGTTATCAAATAGACTGCATCGACGTGTGGATCATGCAATCATTTTGGTTCTAAAGGTGCAAAGTGCTATACTTCTATGATGTGTTTCTGGTTATTTTTTTAAAGATCCCTATGAATAAGACAAGCAGTAGGAAATCTCAAGGACAGCTTAAAGAAGGACCTTGAAATGTATACAGGAATTGCAAAACCTTAAGCTTACATTCCAGAGAGCTTCTAGAAAAGTGAAAACTAACCTTTAATAGAAGGTTTTGGAAAAGATTTCTCTTTCCCATCATTCTTGATAAATGTGTCTTTCATCTATAATAAAAGTGGGTCTTCAGGTGAACTTACATTGTATAACAAATGCTTTCATGCTGGAGATTCTGGGTTTATTGCCTATTATTGAAAAGATGAAAAATAAAATGAAACCCATAAATGATATTGTTTCACTATCTGTTCACATTGGTCAGGAGGTCCTGCACACTTCAGCTCCTCAAAAGTTTTTGGTGCTCAGAAAGCCACAAAGGTATGAAACCACTAATTTTTTTGAGACAGAAACAAACATCTAATCAGACCATGTGAGTGTAACCTGGTAATACACTGATGAAGGAAAAATTACAGTATTTTTATATCATTTGCTCATATTGTAAGATTAAACTAAATCCACCCCTTGTCACAAAGTAGTTGCTAGCTGTCAACCTCTTCCTCAAGAGATTCCCAATTCCATCATGTTTCATCAAATCCAGGACATTCAAAAGTTATTCCCAGATGCTCTAGCACACTTATTTTAACGAAACTTTTAATAACAAATACAGAAAGGAAATAAGGATGACTAATCCTTTTCTGAAAGGAGCAATATCCCTCTTGTAATTCTACTGTAAGCACCAGGGTTGGCCCATAGTTTTCCTTCTCTTTCCTCGCTGGTCATTAATCTTCCATCCCCAAGCCTATCTCCCTTTACTGGTAGCTCTCCTGGGATCCATCTTTATTTCCTTCCCTCTTTCAATCTGTCATCATTCACGTGTTTACTCGAAGTTTATTACTTCACCTCCACCCACTCCTCAGCAATACAGCACCAGAGAAATCTTTATTTCCCCAACCTCTTTTTTTTTTCACTCCTCAAAAGAACAGCACAGCATATTTTCTGTTTAGGGTACCTTTGCTAATCATTTAGTGAGGCAGACTTGATGAAAACGGCAATGAAACTGCCTGCCTTAAAGCAAAGTGAAAAAAAAAAGAGGAAAGCTGGTCAGAGCAATTCTGTGCAAATGACTCTCACTTCCGAAGAGGATGGTATTTAAATACATAGTTTAAAGCCTCCACTACTCCACCCAAATATCTCCTTCATCCATCATTTTTTTCTAATCCACACAGCAAGTAGTATTATGCTTATAGTTTCTCTTTCAAATACAAGAATTTAAAAAAAGAAATCTCAGCTTCAGGTCATCAGGTTTTGCTTTGCAACCAACTCACCTTTTACTAACAATTTCTTATATATAAATGGGCATTTTCTTATATATTATTGTTGTTCATTAAGTCTTCATATTGGCCTAGCCTTTACTACTTAATACCACAATCTCTTCTATTTTAATATTACTTAAGACCAAGTTCACCAAAGACACAGCCTTCTTCAAATCCTAATCTCTTCAGATCATAAAAAAAATTCCTTCTTTCTAGAAAACTGATTGCATCCCCTCTGAAGGAAGATATGCTATCCAGAAAAAAGAGAAGCCAGAGAAAGATGTCAATAGAAAAGATCTATAAATAGAACCTGTTCCTATATATACATGTATATATATATATATATATATATATATATATATATATATATATATA
>PVHP010001520.1:0-36934 GCA_004024765.1 Zapus hudsonius | reverse complement strand
TGAAAAAATCATGTGTTGATATCACCTTTTCCTTCCTCCCTGTCCCCATTCCACTGAGGAAGCTCCTCAGGGAGATTTCAGGTTATGTTCCATTGGGTTGTAAGCTATGAGATGTGGAAGCAGCAGTCAGTCATTGTGTTAGTGTGTTGGGGCAGGGCAAGGCCTCTGAGTATTTCCACCTACCTTGGCTCTTACAATCTTTCCACCTCTTCTTCTGCAAAATTCCCTGATGTGTAGTGAGTATGTTTTAAGTCTACTACAGTGTTGAGCTTTTAGCAGGTTTTGGATTTATGCATTGCTATGTTTTGAGTGTGCTCAGTGTCTGTCTCCATCACCCTGGTGCAGGTTCTCAGACTCCCTGTGAAAGCAGCACTCTTGCTCATCTCTCCAATTCCTCTGTGGTTTCACCTGGGCTCTAGCTGATGTGCCAGGGATAGTTCATCTCCTGCCAGGGAGTCAGCTATCATTTCTGGTCTTGTCCTTGTGCTTACTGCCTTCTGAAAAATAAAAATAGTCTCCAATGGAGAATGAGATTAGCTTAGGTTAAATGGGTAAGCATTGTTAATTTGGAGAGATTATAATGGCTATATGCTCTCTTTAAGCCCAGGGTTAGTGGAAACTTCTCCTTGGAGTTCACATATCTGGTCTCCATGGGATTTGGACATACATCCCAGTTTCAGCTAAGGATTTCCTTGCCACTGAGCAGATCTCTTAGCCAATTAGAGAGCCCTTGATCACCCACCTGGGTTGGGTGTCACTGTTGCCTAGTTGTGTACATCTTGTCATGCTGGTTGCTGTCATATAGCAGTGTCCCATGCTTTCTCCCAACATTGCTGGCACATTTCCCCTGGCAGTTCTTGTCATGCTTTCTAGCACTATATGGAATGATCATCTGGGAACTGGATTCCTTTCAGGCTCCAGCTGGATCTCTCTATGATTTATGTCAGCAACATGTAATGTCTTCAGTAAAAGGTTCTTATCTTTTACCTCAGATAGGTAATCAAGTGCTTTCACAGAAGCCTGGTTTATTTTTGGAACCTCATATGTCTCTCTGATCAATAGTTCAATGTGGGTAGTAACTGATTTCTGGCACTAGGAGTTATAAACTAGAGTCAAATGTTTTAGGGGTGAGACTTCAACTCACCCTCTTCAGGGCCCTTCTTACCAGAAGATACACCCACATTTCTTTGGAGGGCTATAGCTTTTAGCCTTCTGTGCAGGAGTAAGTATTCTATGGTACCAATTCATTTTGGATTTATTTTTGTATATATCACACACCCTGCTCTCCAGTTTTCTCCCCCAAACACTCCCTTCACTATTATCTGTCCCTCGAGTTGCATGTGAGGTATGCTTGCAACTCAAGCTCTTTCTGGTGAGGAACCACAGATGAGGGAGAGTATTTCTTTCTGTGCTTGTGTGAGTCTACTGAGTATGATCTGTTCCAAATCCATCCCTTTTTTTTCAAATTTTATTATGTCATTTTCCTTTGTTGATGAGGATTACATGGTGCATATGTACCACACCTTTGATATCCAGTCATCAAGCAATGAGCATCTGGGTTGATTTAATTTCTTAGTTATTGTGAATTGAGCAGCTATAAACATGCTTGAGCAAATGTATCTGTTGAAGAGAGAAGCTTTTAGGGTATATGCATAGTAGAGGAACAGCTGGGTTAATATGGAGACTCCTGAAAAAGAACTATTTCATCATTTTTAAGATTCTCCAAATTGGTTTCTATAGTGGTTGCACAACTCCCACCAGTGGTGAGTGAGGGTTCCTTCTTCCCTGCCTTCTCACCATCATCTATTGTCATTAGACTTTTTAATGTCATCCAAGCTGGCATAAGGTAGAATCACATAGTTGTTTTAATTTGCATTTCCCTGATGATTAAGTATATTTACCATTTTCTTAAGTGAGTATTAGCTATTTGGATTTTTCCTTTGTGAATTCCCTATTCAGTATATTGCCCCATTTTTTAGAAAAGGCGAAAGATTTATACAATCTGAAGAGAAACCAGAGTATATTTCCCCATTTTTTGAGTAGATTATTAGATTTTTTCATTAATTTTTTTAGTCCTTTGTAGATTCTAGATATTAGGCCTCTGTCAGTGGTTTATCTGGCAAGGATTTAATTCCATTCTGATGGTGGTCTGTAGGCTCTGTTTATGGTATGTTTGTTTGTACAAAAGTTTTTAACTTCATGTGATTCCACTGGTTGAGTGATTGTTTAATTTCTTGGGATACTTGGTTAATGTCAGGATAACTTTCCCCACTCCTATTTTGTGGAGAGTTACCCCTATTTTTTCTTCCAGGCATTTAAGAGTTTCAGATCTTATATTGAGGTCTTTATTCCTTTTGGAGTCAAACTTTTTGTAAGACAAGAGGAGAGGACCTAGAATAATTATATATATACACACAGTTATACAATTTATCAAGCACCATTTGTTAAGATGCTATCTTTTCTCCAATGTACATTTTTGGTAGTTATTTGAACTAAGAGTTGGGTCTTCATTTCTGTTCTGTTAGTCTATATGTGTGTTTTAATGCTAGTACCATGTTGCTTTTATTACTATGGCTTTATAGTATAGCTTTAGATTGGGTATGCTGATACCTCCAGAGAGGTATCATTTACTGAGGATATTTTTGGATCTCAGAGGCCTTCTGCCATCCCATATGAATTTTAAGCTTAATATTTTTTTCTATCTCTGCAAAGAATGATGCTGGGATTTTTATTAGTATTACATTCATTCCAAAACCTGCACATGAGTATATAGATAAGTGTGACCATATGAAGAACAAATGAGAGACTCTTGAAATATTTAAACTGGTAGACATACTATCACACAGCCATCTGTCTACAATATAGTATGCTCTACAGGAAAAGAATAAAAAACAAAAGGAACAGACTATGATTCATATACAGCAAAGAGAAATATAAAATATTTTGATCATGGAAAAACCATATAGTGTATGATTTTAGTTTTATGACTTTACGGAAGAGATAAAAACATAGAGACAAACAATATATCATTGGCTTCCTGGAACTGGGCGTGTGAATTGGTGTGACCTCAAATATACAGAAGGGGAATTCTGTGGGTATCAGAACTAGTTCTTTATCTTGGCAGTAATGGTGGAAACACAATTTCTTACAATTATTTTAAATGCATAAACTTATGATAAAATGGCCTTCACTTCATTAAGAAACTATAACAAAAGTTTTTTTTAATTAAAGAGTCTATTTTAATTTTTTTTAAAAAAATCATTTGCTTACAGGTTCTAATTAGGCATGGTAAAGAACAATGTTGCTTTAAAAAGATAATTTTATTTCTGAAAACAGAAGACGTTATGTGTCTCTGCCACTATATTTTATTTAAGCCAAAATTCAATATGAAAATATTATCATTTGATTATAATCCCCCATTATCTTGTTCCTCTCCCCCATACCTCCAATACAATTAACTCCCTTCTCTTTCCAACTAGTTTTCTATATTAATGTATCTTTTCCTCCTCTTTCATTATCTATGTAAATATGTTATGGGCTTGCTCAATATTAAGCAGGTTGAATGGAGGTACTGACATCTGGCAGCCAGTTTATTTCATGAATGCACCAGTCACTTCATGTTCAGAGGATAATGTCCCAAACTCCTCCTCACCAATCTCTGGCTTTTACTTTCTTTCCACAATGTTCTCTGAGCCTAGGATGGAGAGATAAAGATGTCTCATGTAGCGAAGAGCTCTCAACAGCTCCTCAATCTCAGCTTTTTGTAGAGTTTTAAGTCTCCCTAGGCATCTGTAAAAAGAAGATTATCTGGTCAATGGTGACAGCAACATTAATATGCTTTGTCAAAAAATGCAGGGTCAGGAAAAGGAATCCTTCCCATGAATTCTTGATCAGGAAGGTCCATGATGTCCTCCAAACAATAAAGGTCATTACCAGTGTTCTTGGTTGCCCACCAGAACTGGATGCTAAGAACTGAGCTGGAAAGTTCCTCCCTGTTGCCTAGCTACCATGTTACTATGAAGTGCTCTGAAGTCTGCTAGAAAATAAAAGTCATAAACAGTCTTACCCAGCTGTAGACCCTTCAAGATATACACCTGATCAAACAGGCAAGATGTACCCAGTGGTTCAAAAGTGTCATATCAGTAATGAGGGTAAGTACCTGGTCTCTGATAGTCCTGTTATATGAGCCTTCAAAGAAACAATCTGGTTTTTTATTAACAGTTCTAATTTTCTACCATAGTTATCAACATAATCTTGGTTATTATGTCAGAGGTACAAAATATGAAGAAGTTCAGAAAATAAATGTCGGTTTGGTGCCTTGTCTTTCATTGTTTCTTGCTTTGTACAAAGTGCAAGGTAAAATAAATATGTATTGATTATGTACAGGCCAAATTATTACCATAAAAGCAGCATTGGTATTATTCCTATTCTTTATAAACCTTTAACAAATATTTCTAATAGCAAACATAATGGCAATGAATTATTAGACTAATTAGATTCACTACACTTAAATTTTATATAATTCTTATATCATCATAAAAACTGTTTATATTATAATACATAGACAAAATGTAAAATAATTTGTTGGTATTATGGCATAACAATGTGTTGTATTCAGCTCTACATTGAAGGGAAGAACATCCAACCAGACACAGTATATGGGAAAAATGGGTTTATTTTAGCTTATGGATCCGGGGGAAATTTCATCAATGGTAGAAGCTGCTTGTTTTAATATCTATTAACTATTAATAGATAATGTCTATTAATATTAATATTCAATATCTATTAAATGCAGAGAGAAGCCACTACAGCAGTAAACACCAACAAGCAGCAAGCACCAACTTCCATAACTCAAATGGTTCTCCACGCCTTTGGGTTGAAATCCAGATCTGCCCCAAATCCACCTTAGCTCTGGACTCCAGGATCCATCCACCCCCAGTGATATCTCCTCCAGGCAGATGGCTGGAGACCCAAGTTACAAATTTAATAAACACCTGAGTCTCTAGATCCATACATTTACATTATCACACTTAAACTACCACAGGAAGAGAAATGGTATTCCATTAAGATTAGTGGGAAATTTTTGTGAATTATTATCTTAAGGCAATATAATAATATCTCATTCTTTGTTTATATGAAAAAGTAAACATATAGGGTCATGCTTACAGTTTACGTATATATGAATTAAAAACATTTATTTTCTGTGTGATGATGATAGTAAGACATTGAAATAGTGGAATAATTCCTTTGAGACCAGTAAAACCTAGGAATTTAGAAGTGAAATCATTAACATTATAAGCACTGAAAAGTCTCGATCTAAATAATCAGAGTGGGGAGTTTCTGTTAATGACAATATTCTAGAAAGTTATAGATAAATAATAATAATAATAATAATAATAATAAGGGCAATAAATGTTTGTGTTTCTATGCTAAAACTTAGATGCCTCAATGGTTATAAAGGCAACAATCATACAATCTCTCAGCCATCTAAGAATACATGTAGAAACCTTGTGTGGCTGTTGTAGGTGGAATTCCATTCTATCTCATGGTGAGGCATGCTACTGACTAGATGGAAAATTACAGACAAAGCTGAAGTTAGAATGTTGGAGTCAAAAGTTCAATCCTTCAACTTGTGGAAACAAATCCTTCCAATGAGAACATGATGGCTTCCAGCATAGTCTTTTATTTTAATGAAGCGTTAGAACATAGATTTTATTATAATTCAATTCATCTCAATTAAGTCACATCAGTAAAATTATATGCAAATTTATGGGCTTTCAATGAGCTTGAAAGTAAAGTCTGAGATATCATTTGTATGTGCAGCACATTTTTGCAGAGACAATTGTGTTTATGCCTTTTCTCCTCAGGCTCATCATTGTAAACAAGGTCTATAGGCTTTGGAGATAGGTAGGGAGGTAGGAAGATGATGGAAAAGAAATCCATGTCACGTGACACCAAAGTCTTAAGTTCAGTCGTGTAGTTCTAGTTTTTAGTCTTAGATGTGTGGCTTTTGTTATTATTTTTTAAAATATTATATATTTATTTGCAATGTGTGTGTGAAAGAGAGAGAGAAAGAGAGAGAGAGAGAGAGAAACAGAGAGAGAGAGAGAGAGTGAATAAGGCCATCCCAGAACTTCTTGCCACTGCTAAGGAAATCTGGACACTTGCACCATTTTTTGCATCTAACTTTACATAGGTACTGGGGAATTGAAACCAGGACTGGAGACTTTTACTCGCGAATTCCTTTAACCACTGAGCTATTTCGCCAGCTTCTTGTTGTTTTCTTAAACTGAAAGACGTGTTGTGTAAATCTACAGGATGACATTTTTTTTTTAAATATTTTTTTTTATTTATTCATTTTCAAGGAGAGAGAGAGAGAGAGAGAGAGAGAGAGAGAGAGAGAGAGAGAGAGAGAGAGAACACCAGGGCCACCACCTTGTGGGTCTGGCTTATGTGGGACCTGGGGAATTGAACCCTGGGCCTTAGGCACTGGAGGCAAGTGCCTTAACCGCTGAGCCATCTCTCCAGCCCTACAGGATGACATTTGTGGTTTGTCAACATACAAAATAGAGACAAATGTCACAATAATCAAATCTCCTATACATGATTTCTTTTTCGCCATATATACATTGGCATAAGCAAATATAAATGGGGTCATATGTTGTGAATATAAACACTGTTTAACCCTTTTCTCCCCTTACAAACAGTGAAAATTCCTTGAAACTGATGAAGAAAGAGGAAGCAAGCCTATGTGGCCAAACACAAATTTAGGCAAGGACTGGTAAAACCACTTCTGAGAAGTAATGGGAGTACAGGGTCTACGGAGATTTGGAGCCACAGAAGGACTTTGGATTTTAGGTATGGCAGGAGTCAACAGGGGCTTTTTAATGAGGAGCAGTATGAATAAAGTAGGTGAGCCCAAGTGGGATGAGGAAGCCACTTTAGAAAACCACAGCATTGGTCCTGTTCTTGGGCGAAGTGACTGGCTGCACGTGAACACAAAGTTGGTAAAGACTTCCTGTACAACTGAAAGACCCAGTATTGCCTTTAATCACACTGTTGATCTGATTTGGCTTTTAAAATCTCTACCTACATAAATCCAATGTTTGTGCCCAACTTAAGGTTCCCCTTGTGATTCCTAATCACATCACTCTTCATCAATAATCTTGTCCTCCCCAAAATTTATACCTTTTTCCTTTAATGAGCATTTCCTGAAGACCAGCAAGAAGCAATATAGAGTCCAAAAACATTAGGACTCTTAACAGTTAACCAAAAAAAAAAAGTACTTTAAGAGAATCATAGACCACCTTACATTATAAAGGAAAGCTAATATTTATTATAGAATTTAAAGAAGGCTAAAGCGTGGGTAAAATTTAAATGATGCAATTTTCTTTGGCACAAAGCAAATAATACCTAATTGTAAAAGTGCTAAACAGGCTGAGTGGTAGCATTCCAGACAGAACCCCCTTGTCAAGTAGGAGGTAGGGAAATGTGGGGCTATGAGATCAAACCATGCCGCTGAAATAACTCAGGCTGGGCTAGAAAATAAACTGCTTCTCTGAATCAAAGGGACCCTATAGCTTAGATTGTCCAACAAGAGGGGGATGTTCCATTCTTTCTTATACAATATGTAACAATAGTGTTTACAATAACCTGTACAATGAAAGTTAACTGCAAGTACTGAACCACCTGTATTATGCTATAGATTATAACAGTAACTTACTTTATTGCATTATTATCCACAGCCACATTCACTGTATTCTATTGTCATGACAGGAGGAACATTTAAGAAATAACTAATATTATGGAAGATGAAAAAAGAAAGAGATAAACACATAGAATGACTCCAAAACTTGCTACCTCTTTATTATTTATGTCATTATATTTTAGCCCAGCCCAGAGTGACTTAATGGAGCAGATTTCTCTAAATCTTCACTGTGGAGTACAGCAGTTGATGTGAGACAGGTAAGAACTAAGTATAATAAATTGCAAAATGCACCACTAATACCCACTGACCATGGATTTCTGGTTAACGAAAGACAAATTAATCTAAATGTTCTATTACTCAAGGGTAGTATTGTTAGCAAAAAAGACCCTTCAAGTTCAGACATCACATTAGTCCTCTGTGAAGAAAAGCTCTCTTGGACATTCAGGGGCAATAAGTAAACAGCAGATTTTTCAGATTAGATTTTTGTGCCAGTACTTTAGTGAGATGGAAATGGAATTAATCATAATAATTTCTTGAATCAATAGTGACCATATCTATAAGGTTTTGATACACTTTAGATCATTCATCAAACATTAAATTAGAATAAACTACTCTGCTGTGCTTGGATTACTCTGGGACACACTGTGAGAGCTGTGGAGAAAGTGGAAAGTACAAGGGAAAGACATGGGAGTTAATGGATTTTAGTTCAAAGTGTAGCACTGGTGTGAAGTGCGGCTGAGACTGAAGGAGATCTTATCACCATAACAGAAACATAGGTTCCACTGATAATGAATCAACTCGCCTTCTACTCTAGTCAGAAAAAATTCGGAGCAAAATGTTCACTCTGAGAATGATACTTAAAGAGAAACCTATAGTTAAAATATAGTATGAAATCCAGAAGAAAGTAAAGTTGATGACTGAAGACCTAAGGCCATATTTACTCACTGGTTAAAAAAAAACAGCAAACACTAAAAGTATGTGTAAGAGAAAAATTTGGAAAAACCACAGTAACTATGAAAATAGATTTGCACATGTTGTAGTCAGCCACACACTGCTGGGCGAATCTTCAAACCAGGCACAGTTTTGGGGAGGAAAAGATTAATCTGTAGCTGTAGATACAGGGGAAGTTCCAGAATGCAAAAGAGGCTGCTCCCCTTTCACAGGTCTAAGCAGAGAGAAAAACCCATCACCTACACCACACACACAGAACAGCAAATTGGCAGGAGGAGCGAGGGAGAGAATATCTTTCCCTTTATATAGTCAGGGTGGGGTCTTACAACCTTTCCTCAGACTTAATGGCTTCCTGAGTCTCTGGAATTTCCTTCCTGCACTGCCCTCACAGGAAAGGATGTTTACTTCTAGCTTCTTTACGTCTTGCACCTTGCTGAGAGGCTGCCTTCCTACAAATATCCTCAGAGACCCACCCAGGATGATTAAAAAGATCCAAGTTGACAACAAAACCTAACCTTCACAGCATAATAGAATAGTGACATGATTTCTTAAAATTATTAGCTATCTGCAAAGAGACAAATTCAACATACTTTTTGTGACATCAGAAAACAGAATGATGACCAAGGTATTAAATAAAGAGATCCAGGCATTTACATTAAATATGAGAAACCTCTAATGGTTAATCTGAAGTATGATAGACTGTCACACTGACATGTGTACATGCATGTCTGTGAATGTGGGGTGCACGTTCACGTGTGTGCCTGTGCAAGTGGAGACAGGAAGGCAACCTCAGATGTTAGCTTCAGAAATGTCATCTACCTTCTTTGAGAAAAGGTCTCTCATTGGCTTGCTGTTCAACAATTAGGCTAACCAGTTAAAACCAGGAATCTTCCCATCTCTCCAGCACTGGGATTATAGACATGTACCACCATGTCAGGGATTATATATAATACCTCGTATAATTTAGATACTTGTGCTTACAAGGCAAGCACTTCTGAGCTGTCTCTGGACACCAGCCACACCGTTTTAACATTAGGCATGCAGACATGGGAGGGCAACCTCTCCAAATTTCTGACTACTGCTGGAAAACTGATCCAATCCTTGGCTGAAACACTGAGCTACATTATCTTGAAGATTAGCTTTACTGAACCTGTGATAATGTTTTCCCTATTGCTGCAGTTCACAATAGCAACAGCAAGTAATAATGATTAGGATGTGGAGGTCCTGCAAGTGTATCCACCTAATGAGATTTCAGGAAACAAAGCTGATGTTTCACTCCAGTTCCTGTGTGATTTCCACTGGGTTCTCAAGTCAGAGTAAGAAAAGGATTAAATGGTTTCTTTGGAATTTTGAGATTATGTGTTCCATGATATTGCAGGATAATTCTTGCTTTGCTGATTCCCAAATTATTCCAAAGAAAAATAAATAGTTCTGCACTTACAAACTTGCTTTCAGATAATTACATGTAGAAAACTTCATTGTTAAGTACACGATTTGATTATAGAACAGGAATTCCAGGAGACATGCATGTCTTATGTAGCTCCTTAACTCAGTTCATTCTCCTCACAGTCACTGAGTTTCTGCTGTGTGTCTTACTTTAGCTGTCCTAAGAGTTTTCATGTCCCTATTTATAGTTCTTCCAGGCACACCCTGACTCTTATCCTTAATATGTGTTCCATTTTGCACTCTTCATTTGAATTAGACTCTATAATCATCACATTTTTGTCTTGCTTTGCGTTTAAGGTGGGCTTTTTCTATATACCCCAGGATGCCCATGCAGTCATTCAGTTGGGAAGGGTGGCTTTGAATTTGTAGCCCTTCTGCTCCAGGCTCATAAGTGCTGGGACTGTAGACTACAGACACATAAAACCACAGCTAGCTTTATCAAGTATTTCTTTTATATTTATTTCTTTTTTATTAAGTATAAACTTTGTATGAACAAATAATGAGTTGGTAGTGTTGTTTCCATCCTCCCTGCCTCCATTCCACTGAGGGCTCTCCTCAATGGATTATTGGCATTCACCAATAATGAGGTTGTGTTTTATAACTTTTAAGTTAGAGCAGCAGATAGTCACTGTGGGGGTTGGCAATGTGCTGGTATTCCCTCCCACTCTGTGTCTTTCAAAATCTTTCTGCCCTCTCTTCCACAAATTTCACTGAGCCTTTGTGGGTGTGTTTTAAGTCCATTTTAGTGTTGAGTTTTCAGTAACTATTGGATTTCTGCTTTGTTGTATTTTGAATACCCTCAATCTGTCTGTCTCAATCACCCAACAACAATCACAGGTTGTTGGGCTCACTGTGGAAGCAGAACTCTTGCCCTTCTCACCAATTCCTCTGTGGTTTAATTTGGGCCCTAGCTGATGTATGAGGGAAGGTTAATCTCCTTCTAGGGAATCAGCTATTATTTCTTGTCCTGATAGATTTTGGTTATCATCAGCTCTCACTTCATTCTGAAAAAAGTAAAAGAGATTCTCCAATAGAGAGGGAGATCAGCATAGGTTAAATGGGATAAGCATGGTTAATTTAGAGACATTTTAATGGGTGTGGCCTTTCTTTAGGCTCAAGATAAGTGGGAGCCTCTCTTGGAGTCCAGATTCTTGGTCTCTATATGATTCTGACTTCTGACTCGGTTCCGAGTTTCCGCTATGAGTTCCTTATCATTGAGCAGATCTCTTAGCCAATCAGAGAGCCATTGGTTTCCCCCCTAGGCTGCTTTTACACTATTGCACAGATGTGTACATCTTGTCATGTTGGTTGCTTTCCTACAGCAGTGTCCCCTATTTGTTCACAATGTTGATGGCTATTTTCCTCAAGCAGCTCTTGTAGCGATGCAATGGGGTACTTGCAGTTCTAAGCTTAAAACTTAAGTGTACCTGGATTCTTGTCACATGAAGTTAAATAATCAAAATTATAGTCCACCAGAAGATAAGGTATAGTGGGAGACTTTATTTAAAAGGAGAAAAGGAGAAGCTTTAGAAACCTCCAGTCACTAGTGAGGAGAGAGAGTATAAGAGGACTCCCATTATGTTGGAAAGAAGCCCCAGCCTCCTCATGAAAGCCAGCAAGGCTGTGGTAAGGAGGCCTTACCTAGGTCTGGAGATTCAGATGTCTCTCTGCTTGGCAGCCATGAGGGAAAAAAGAGAAATCTAACTATATCTTCTGGCCCAGGTGAGCCAGAGAGACAGCTGATTGGCCTGGCTTTGACCAAATCACAATTTCAGGATTAGGTTTGAACTCTAGGAAGAGACACCTCCCACTCAAAGGGAGAAGGAATGAACTAAGGCAAGAAGTAAGGGTGTAGCCTGCAAGCAAGCACAAGTCCAAGGACACTCCTGGTTACCTTTGGGCCCAGTCACTCTAACCTGTCATAGTCTCCTTTCTGATGAAATAACCCTAACTGTCATTAAGGAATTTTAATGACTTTGAGCTGAGTGTGGATGAAGCTGAGGGTGGCAGTTAGGAAAACTTCTCCAGTGGGACTATCTAGGGGACCCCAAAAGTATTGGTGGAGTGTAGGAAGACAATTCCAGAAGAAAATGTTGGGGAGCACTTCCCAGCACCATATGAGGTAACCATCTGGGAACTGGCTTCCTTCCAGATTCCAGCCAGATCTGTCAATGTTCAGTGTTAACAACATTTCTTCAGCAATAGGGTCTTATCTCTTACATCTGGAAGGTGATCAAGTGTTCTGATAGAAGCCTGTCTCTTTTTGGGGACCTGTGGGTTTCTCTGATGAACAGCTCAATGTGGGTAGTAACCAATTTCTGCTGGGAGTTAGGAGACAGAGCCAGATGTTTTAGGATTGGGGTTCATCTCACCCTATATTTTGTCAAGTATTTCCAAATCTATTCCTAGAAGAGCAGAGACTGCTCAGTTGTTCTGGAAGCAGTGTCTTTAACTGCTTGGAAGCAAAGGACTTTCATCTGGGCAGACTATGAAGAATGCAAGAAGAAAATAGTATTAAGTAATTGAAAGATTGCATATTTAAACCTCATGATAATGTCAAGAATTTATTCCATAGCATTGTAAACTTACAAAGGAATACAATGACTATAAAGAAAGAAAACACAGATTCATGAGAGGTGCTAGTCTAGTTGGGCTGTGATAGCAAAATATTTTTGTTTCAATTATGTATACACAGCAATGTGAAACTCACAGGTGTGGGAACTGGGAAGTCTATGGCCAAGGTGCTGGCAGACTTGGATGATGTCTGAAGAGGCTGGTGCCCTGCTTCAGATATTGCACCTACCAGCAGCATCCTTACATGGCAAAAAGTGAATGCAGCCTTTCTATAAATGAGCATTGATTACATTCATAGGACAAAAACCTCATGACCTAATCATCCCCCCCCCAAATGCCACTACTGACATTGCCTCCTTGGTGAAATGGTTTCTGAACAAAAGTGTGAAGGACACAAATCTTCATAAATTAGCACTTGTAGAGGACATGCCAAATACTCTCTTTTGTTAATCCCTGGAACTCCGTGTTCTGAGGAAGCTTGAGCCATTATTGCAAAGTTAACAATGGCCTTCAAAGTGATGGCTGGAAACTCGTTACTCCTGATGTATATGACATTCAAGAACAATGGAAGAGGTTTTTAGACATAGCTTATAGCTTTGACAGTATTGATACACCAAGGTAGAGGTAGCTTTTACTTAGAAATGAGAAATAGTAATTAAAAATACAACTACAAAAATTAAAAACAAAAACAAAGAAGTGAAATAAACAGTATGTTTTTCTGAGCATTGGATATAGTACTCAGGATATAGGCTTTGCTTCTCTGCTGCCTTAGGGTATTAAACATGACTTAATATCCCCATGAATAAAATGAATGGATAAACAGTGGCACCAGATCCTGTTTGCCATATCCAGCCTCCTCAGGGAGCATTGAACTAGAGCAACAAGGGCCAACAAGTACCTCCTTATTCCATGATGTTGGACCAGCTTCATATGTGTTGAGCTTCTTTTATACCCAGCAACAGTATCCCTCTAACACCTAATTAATCTAATTAGGATCTAATTAATCCTCCCCTATTTTTACTCAAACTAAGAAAAATAGCTCATTAAATAATAATATTCTATTAAATGAAATTAAGGAATAATTTGAAACATTTTCAATAATTTGTCATCCTTATTTTCTGAAAATTAATCACAGCATTATACATATTTATAACTAATGCTATAACCTCAATCAAGATTCCAAACTGTCAGATAGCTACAGTTTTAAGCCAATGCTGAATACAAATTTCCAACCAGATAATTTTATTATTGCAAACTTACCTCTCAACAGAATGTCCCCAGGGGAAGAAGGAGTTCAACAACAAAGTTGCCAATAAGAATATGCAAATGGGTTTCCAATGATAAATTAGGCCTTTTCCGGAGTGCTAATAATTTTTACACCTTTAACATTAGAATTGCCTTGCAAAGTTAGTTCAGGTAAACACTTGAGCTTATGTAATATTCATTTAGACCTCTTTCTTCTAAAAAATACTATACTTCATTCATTTGTATTTTCCTCTTTCAAAAATACCATTGTAAAAATATAAAAATGTCAATGTAAAACATTGGATTTTCATTTGAAATCTAATTAAAACTATATGACTTTTAATAAAAATGAGAAGCTTATTATAATTGAAATAAATGTAGAATGAAACAGCATTTTCCTTAGTAAAGGATCCTGAGTTAATTGAACGCTGAAATACATGTTACTGGAGTGTTTAATTAGATTTTGTGTATCTGGAATCTTGTCAAATTCTGTTTACCTGACTTCCAAATAAATGTAGGTCAGTATTTGAAATGAGCTAAGGGCTTCACTTAGAGATTCCTGTCTGAGAGATATTACAACCCCAGTAAATTTTATAGAAAGCATCTATGTATTTCTCAACTAACACATAGCATTTTCTGATGAAGATAATATTTCTAAAATGCAAGGTTTACTAAGCTTTCCCTTGAAGATAGAACCGAGTCACTTTCCCCTTGTAAATGATCACATAAGAGAACTTTTGTCATTTACAAATAACTACACACTGAATGTCATGCAATAACCTTAATCACCTTTCTCACTCCCTTCCAGCAAAAATACTGATCTTGCATAGACTCTGTGCCTTTGATCCTAGCACCTAAACTCTAAGGATGTACTCAGGCACAAAATGCCCAAAGACTTCTGTAATTCTTTGTTCTTTCAATAAACAAAATATCAAGGTTTGAAATAGCCAATAAACCTTTCATGGAAGCTACAGACTCAATATTGTACCTGGTCTTTACAAGCTATTTGTACTGTGCTAACCTACTTACCCTCTAAGTCAAAACCACTATTAGTATTTATCTTCTCTGCCTTTACATACTGAGTCAAGTTTAGCTCCTTACTAATATTGTCTTCTCTTCAGACATCTTCATATTGGTTTATATTCACCTCTGAAACTTGTCTTACTGTTCTCTAGCCAAAGGCTTGTCAAGCTTGTAAAGAGCCAGATAAGAAATATTTTAGTCTTTGGAGCCAAATGGTCTCTGTCACAACTACTCACCTCTGTTTTATCATAAAACAGCTCTAGATGTCCTGTTAACAAACAAGTGTTGTAGGCATTAAAAAAAAATCCATGGGCTGGAGATACGGATCAGCAGTTCAGGCACTTGCCTCCTGTGCCTAAGGCCCTGGGTTCAATTCCCCAGTACCCACATGGGCCAGACCCAAAAAGTGGTGGCCCTGGTGCTCTCTCTCTCTCTTTCTCCCTCTCTCTCTCTGTATCTCTGCTTGAAAATGAATAAATAAAATAATTTTTTTAAAAATCCATTTACAAAGAAAGGTAGAAAGACAAATTTATCTTATGCCACAGAATTTAGTCATGCTTGTTCTAGACAGACATGCTGTACCACACACAGAAAAAAAAACATTTCTTTCCAAATGCATGAAGTAGGTGGACAATCATATATTAATTCTCTTGGAAATCCCCTTAATGAAATGTGGAATAGGATTTGCCTCTCTTTACTTTCTCTTAGAGCACTTGTTTGGAATGTCTGAAATCAAGACAAGTGATCATCATTAAACAGCATTAACAGATTTTAAATTACAGAAAAAGAACACACATATATAATGCTATTATCAATAGTGGAAAGATTTCAAATAAATATGTGGAATTTATGGAAAGGTTTAATATACAGAGCTGAAACACACACAAGCACACACTGGTCACTTACTTCTGTTATATAAGCAGATGAAAACCACTGGCAGAAGGGAGAGTCTCCATGAATAAGACCTATATTTAACTCCCCGTACCTTTGTAAAAAAGCTGAGCATGCTGTCTATATCCCAAGCACTGAAGGAGGGCAGAAACAGGATGATGGTAAGGATTTGTGAATGAGTCAGTCCAATAGGAAAAGTGAAATCTCCAGAATAAATAAGAGACTCTGAAGGCAAATGAGTAATGAAGGAAGATACTCTCTGGCCTCCACATGCATGCCGTGGGGTGCATGCATGTGCACACACAGCTTCATACCACACACACACACACACACACACACACACACACACACACACACACACACCCCAAAAGAAGAAAAGACTCCAATTATACTGATTCCATGTTTAGCTTCTAGTTTTCCACTTAAACTTCAGAAGCAGACATAATAGTTATTTCCCACTTAGTCTCAGACCCATATGGCACCAGACTATGGATAGAGTACCTTCCACTGGGGTGAGGGGCTGCTCTGGTGCCACGGGTCATCTTGTATTGAACCACTACACTGAACTTCAGCTGCTACTTAACTACTAGACTGTCCAGTAGGAGCAAATAAATAGGCAAATCAATTGTTACTTAAAAAGGGAGGAAACTATCACCATTGGGATTGTCAAATCCAGCCTGTCATCTTCTCCTATCCCAGTTTAATCTCAGTCAGAAATATATTCTTATCCTCAGTGAATCTTCCTATACCTTCTATTCTATTATACACAAATCATATTTCTGAGCAGGGTCTTGTTAAATTTGCCTCCTTACTCATCATATGAGTATTCTGAGCTTAATTAGAGATAAGAACTTGAGAAAAGTAATTTTAACACAGTGTAGAGACTTTATTGTTTGTGTTTTTCTCAAGAAAGCAGGTGACAGACTATTCTAATTTTCCTTCAAAAAGAAAAGCATTCCTAAGAAAAGTAATGCTGACATAAAAAAAGATAGAACAAATCCTATGAAACTTCACAAATGTGAAAAAATGTACAGATGTCACAAGGACTAAAACAAATGAAAGAGTATTTCAAAAATAAGATTTGGAAGATTGTCTGAGAGGCAAGAAAAATGTGGATGGCAAAAAGGAATAAAGAAGAAACACACAAATAAATCCACGTATCCATTCGCTGATAAATACTAGGGTTTCAAAAAGTAGAGATGAGTGATTCATTTAATCCCAGACATCTGGGGTTAAAAATAAATAAATAAATACATACGTAAGATTTTTTTTTAATATTGACCAAATAAAACTACGGTCTATTTACTGAAATATCTGTTAATAAATCAAATTGTATGCTTTCATATTTTCTTAAATGAAGGAGCTAGAAAAACATTCCTGTTATTATTAATAACATGACAAAATATAACTACCAGTTGTTAGTTGAAACAAACCTACTGCCGGGGCTGCCTATGAGAAAGGCAATTAAGAACCGTCAGAGCCATTGAGAGACCAAGTGTGCACAGAATATAAATGGATTAGAAAGATTTACAGGAAAACAGCTACAGAGGGAGCCCAGAGACACATAAACTAGCAGAGCTTTGCCTTTAAATGGCTTCTAATTTTTACCAGAACCCTGGGATAGAATTTATTCCATGCAAATGGTTGAGAAACATGTATTTTGTGTTATAATTTGGAGATCGACATTGTGAGTGAGGGTTATGTTTTGTATTGAAACATTTAAAACAACCAAAGCATTAATTATTGAAGGCAGTATGCAAGGAATTATTAAAACCAGCCCAGTGCACCAACTCCAGAGATGTGGACGATGCTAGTCAGAGCTGCATGACTTCCAAAGCTTCACTGTGGCCTTTGCCAGAATGAAAGTCAGAAAAACTGGTCATTTACGGATGTTTATTCCCCTGCATGTATTTGCTTTAACTGTAAACAACATCCTATAGGAAACATGTCACAGTTCTCCTAAAATAATAATTGATCATTTTCCCAAAACAATTGGGAAACCAATTTGGGGTAATAGACTTGAAATCAAAAACCACAAGAAGAAAAAAGGAGATGGGGCATACTATATAGACAGAGTATGAGAGAAAAAAATCACACATACTGTGAGGCTAAAGGACTGAAATTCATTTTTCCAGGTTCAGGAAGTCTAAGTTTTACTGTGTCCTCACATGGGTTTTCCTCTTCATGTGAGTTTTCTGACACCACTGTGCTTGTTTCCATAACCTCCTGTTTTGTCTGATAGCTGACATCCTGGCAAGAGATGAGTCACACCAGACCTACCATGGAGGATCCATGTGGAATCCCACAGAGAGTGGTGGGATAAACAAGAGACCCATAACCACAGCCAGTCAACCCAGGATGAGCCAGCAAGACAGACACCAACGATTTTCAACACAACCTAAAACAGAAGTACAGAGACCCCTAAGACCTCAAAAATAAAGCAGCCTTAATACCCATCATGACTCAGGGAACTGAGTGGAAGAGGGGGCAGAAATATTGTGAGAGTATTGGTGGGGGAGAATTCCCAGAGACATTGAACCCCTCAATAACATCATACTAGGGCTGGCAAAATCAGGCTGACTCCTAGGCTATTCATGGTCCTCTGCCCCTTGGACTGATCCAGACTGCCCACGGAGGAGGATATCCAGCTGATTGGGGATAGGGAAGAGGGACATTGGGGAACTGGGCATAACAACTCATTGTCTATTAAATGTAATTCATTATGGATAAGTAAAAAAAAATAACCTCCTGTTTTAAGGACACTGGATAGATTGGATTAAAGCTACCCTAATTAGCTTTATTTCAATTACTTTCTGAAAATCCCTAGCTCCATTACAGCCATACTCTGTGCTAGCAGGGACTGGGAGATTCAAGTATTGAAGACTATATATGAGTAATATATTGTTGTAGTCAGCTTTTCATCGCTGCATGGAAAAGAACCCAACCCGGCTCCAAGGGGGAAATTCCCCCTACCAGAGACTTACAGAGAGGCTCCACCAATAGAATCTTGCCAAATTAGCAATGTGTGTCTCACTTAACCTATACTGATCTCACTCTCTGATGGAGATTCTGTTTGTATTTTTCAGAAGACAGAGCCTTGGTCAACCCAATGCTACCAAGAAGCCATGGGATGATGGTTGACATACTGACAACAGATGAACCACCACTGGCCTATTACAGAGTCCCCAAGTGAAACCTATGAGAAAGTGTCTAGATAAACAAGAGACCTATCACCACAGCAAGTCAGATACCCAGGATAGGTAAGAGACAGACACCAACAATATCCAACAGACATCAATAATATCCAACACAACCCAAAGCAGAAACCCAGAGACACTTAATATCTCAATGATAAAGCAGACTTAAAACTCTCACCATGACTCAGGGAACTGAGAAGAAGAGGGGGCAGAAAGAATGTAAGAGCCATGTTGGGGGAGAATATCCAGAGACGCTGCACCCCTTGGAAACAACACTCAAATGGGGTGGGGACTAACTACCTCTTGTACAGTTCATAATCCCCTACTCCATGGACTGATCCAGTATGCCCAAGGAGGAGGATACTCAGTGAATTAGGGACGGGGAGGAGGGAAATGGGGGCACCATCATAAGATTTGCTCATACAATGGATCTGATTTTCATTAATAAAGATATGAATTTTAAAAAGAGGACACAACCAAAAGCAGCTTGATGGGAGGAATAGGTTTATTTGGCTTACAGACTCGAGAGGAGACTCCATCATGGCAGGGAAAATGATGGCATGAGTAGAGGGGTGGACATCACCTCTGCCACAGCCCTGAAAACAGTGGCAGGAAGGTGCGCCAACCACTGACAGGGGGAAGCTGGTTTATAACCCCCGTAACCTGCCACCAACAACACAGCTCCAGTGAGGTTCTAACACCTGAACTGCTGCCATCAGCTGTGGATCCAGCATTCAGGACACATTCATTTGTGGGGGACACCTGGATCAAACCCTGACACATATGATTGAAAGAGAAGACATTGTTCCATCTACAAAGAAGAAGTCATTATAGAAAAGGCAGTAATCATATGTTGATCACACATGATTGACCAGACATTATTGGTAGAATTGTAAAAATAATTTACCAGATTCCTTGCTTTGTTGGATTTAGTTACCTACATAGCAGTTATTCCATTATATTGCAATAAAGATCGAAACTGTAGCAAGGTCTACATGGCATGCACTGTGTTTGGTATTAACATTTCACTCTAACCATTTGCTTATTCCTCTTTTAATTTGAACCACACTCTTTTCATTATTTGAATAGGTCATCATTCCTTCTTCATGTATCTTGGCCTCTACATGCACATGCTAATATGTATGCATTAATCACTTTTTTGAGGAGCTAGGTATTGAATGCAAGGCTTTGTCCATGTTAGCTAAAGGTTACCTAAGTATAACACTGAGCAACGTCCCCTTTCCAGTCTCTCTTGGAGTACCATGTCTTCCAAACTCATCTCTCTGTTCTCTGGCCTAGGTCGAGTTCTATTGTTCTATGGCTCAAGTTCTTCTATAGCAAAATGGCTTTTCATTTATAGCAAATGCTACAGTTTGTAACTTTGCATATATACGTATATTTGCACCAAGTGTGATGTATTCAAGACTAAACACTGAAAAAAGTATTAAAATAATCCACCACATCAGCAGAATAAAATTGAAAATTCTCCAAGAACGTACAAATGGATACAGAAAAAGGTTGCTATAAAATTCAACGACCATTTATAATAAGATACTGTATAAAATAAAAATAGATGGGAAACTTATACAACTTGACAAATAATAGGTAAGAAAAATCACAAACTAAACTCCTTCTCATGTTTATGAGAAGCTCTGTTTTCCTTCAAAATCATAAGAATGTCTTCTCTTAATACTCCTTTACAACACCCTATAGAAATTGCAGTTGTGTAATAAGATTATAAAAGGAAATTAATAAAGGATATATTTATTATGAAAATAAATGTGCTTATTGATAGTATGATTGCCTATGAAGAAAGTCCAAAGGAAATAACATTTACTCTCAAATTGCTAATTATTTATGGAAAGGTTACAGGACACATGGTTAATATACAAAATTTAATATTTTAATGTACCAATTTTTCTACAACTTTTAATGTGAAGAAATAGAATTTGAAATATAAAAAGTAACAACTTTAGTGTACCCCCTATGGAAAATGTATATATAAATGCTAAGAAAATATGTACAAGTTCTATACATGAAAAACCATAAAACTCTGATTAAAGAAAAAAAACTAAATAAATGGAGGGTTAGTGTTTATTCATAAATTAATAAGTTACATTTTTAATGTTAACTCTTTGAAACTTACAATGACCTACATGATTCATCATAATCAAAATCAAATTCCCAGCAGTTTTATCATAGCTATTAGGAAAACAAATCAAAAAAGTTTATAGAAAGTGGCAAAAGATTCAAGAGTACTCAGGATCATATTGAATTCTTCTTAATTATGGTGACTTTGCTCAACTGGCAGATACTGCCAGACATCTGATTACAAAGTTCCAGTAGTCAAAATGGCATGTCACTGGCAAAAACACACACAAGTAGCTTAGTGAATGATGTACCAAGGTCAGAAATGCTCCTGTGTAAATAAAGCCACAAATGCAATACCGCCAGTTCTCCAACCAAGGGTGCATTTGGACAACCAATAGAACTTGTTGGATATCTATATATAAAGAATGAATTTAGATGTAGAACTATAGAAAACAGACAAAGTTCACTCAAAATGCATCCGAGACCTGTTTGCAGTTAATGTAAGAGAGGGAAACATAAATCCTACAGAAGATTGGATATGATAAATTCTAAATGGCCTGGGATTTGGTGATGACTTTAGGTGAGACACAAAAGGTAAGATTCATAAATGAAAGAGTTTATTAGGTGCATTTAATTAAAACTGAAGATATTTTCTACATAAAACACACCATGAAGAGCACAGAAAAATACTTACAGACTAGAAAAAATATTTGCAAAAGACATATCTGATAAAAGGTAGCTATCTGTCTTAGCCACATGCTGATGGGATGAATCTCCAAACCAGGCATAGTTTATGGGAGGAAAGGATTTATTTGTAGCTATAGATACAGGGGAAGTTCCAGAATGCAAAAGAGGCTGCTCCCCTTTCACAGGTCCAAGCAAAGAGAAAAACCTATCACCTACAACACATACACACACACACACACACACACACACACACACACACACACACACACACACACAAACACACAGAGGACAGGGAACAGACAGGGGGGCCAGGAGAGAATTCTTTCACCTTTATATAGCCCTAGGGTGGGGTCTTGCAATTCTATCACAGACTTAATGGCTTCCTGAGTCTGGAATTTTCTTCCTGCGCTGCTCACACAGAAAAGGATGTTTACTTCTAGCTCCTTTGAGCTTCCTTACATCCTGCCCCCTACTGAGAGGCTGCCTTCCTGTGAACATCCTCAGAGACCCACCCAAGATTACTTGAAAGGTCAAGTTGACAACAAAACTTAACAATCACAGTATCCAAACCATATGAGAACCTTTAAGTCAGCAACATGAAAATAAACTATTAGATGAAAAAATATTGCGAAGATTTTATCAAACCTCAGCAATGATGGAAACTAAATGGTTAAGATTAGTGTATGTGATACTCCATGAACATGTCATTAGAGAAATGCAAATTAAAGAGCAATGTAATACTGCTACATGAGAGGTTCCCAGACCTGGAATACTGACAACACTAAATGCTGGCAGGGATTGGGAGAAACAGGAATGATCATTGCTCCCTCACGGGGTTTCACCATGCAAGTGCTGTTCTCAAAGACAGCTGGGAGGTTACTTACACAGCTGCACATATAAGATCCAACCATAGCCTCTGTTGATGTTTACAGACTTGAAATGAAAGCATACACACAGAAAAATCTGCATACAGATATTTGTAGCAAGTTTACTTGTATTTGATAAAATGGGGAAGTAATCGCGATTATTTCCAGTTAATATTCAAACTGTACCACATCCCGATAATAAAGAAATGCAGAGAAGGAAAAGACTTAAGTTCCTAAAGTGATGGAAGTTGATTCGAAAAGGCCCCATATGGTATTATTCTAACTGTGTGACATTTAGAAGCTCTATGAAGACAATAAGATAACTGGAACCCAGCATTCTGAGAGAGAGGACAGGTTAATAGAAAGAACGTAGAAGATTTTGAAGGAGGGAAAATATGCTGACACTATCAGTGGCTGCATGTCATTAGATAATTACTCAAACCCTTAGTATGGCATCATGAGTATACTTGTAAGCAGGGCATAGAGATACACACTTTAGCCGGGCGTGGTGGCTCACGCTTTTAATCCCAGTACTTGGGAGGCAGAGGTAGGAGGATCGCCATGAGTTCAAGGCCACCCTGAGACTACATAGTGAATTCCAGGTCAGCCTGGGCTAGAGTGAGATCCTACCTCAAAAAAAAAAAAAAAAAACTACAAAAAAGAGCATGCTTGCAACTTCGATAATGATTATATGTCATTAGTAATAACAAGTTTATTCATTTAGTAATGATGATAGGTTCACTAGTTATAGCAAGTGCTAATGGGAAGGACTATGTATGGATGGGGACAGGAGTGCTCTTCTTTGAGTTTTACCATGAACCTAAATGCGTCCTAAAATAACTCTGTGTGTGTGTGTGTGTGTGTGTGTGTGTGTGTGTGTGTGTGTGTAAGTATCAATGATTGAATCACAAGTCACCAAGTTTTAATACCATAAGATGTAAAAATCCTAGACTAGAATAAAAAAGATGCCATAAAAACTGACAAGACAAACCAGGGTATGATTGAACATGCTTATTTGCATTCATAACTGACATGGGGTCATTGCTAAAATGTTCAAAGACAAAAAGCAAATCAAAACAGTAATTATTATATAAGTAGCCGTGGGAAGTGAGAGGACACTTAACAGAGTACTTGGAACGGCAGTTTCCATATATCACTGGCTGGAGATAATTAGTGTTATAACTTTGGAAAGCATCAAGGCAATATTCCATTTCCTCTATGCATCTTTCATGAAAGCATAATACGTGAATATTCATACATACACTCCAATGTGCATAGCAGGACTGTCCTCAATCTCCCTCCTTGTGATTAATGTGACATGCCCGCTTGGCTCAGTCAACTACAGAGTTTTTAGTCACATAGAATAATTCGAAAAATATTCAGTAACATTTAAGTCAATACATGGATCTACCTCTATAAGAAGGAGAAAATGCACACACATGGAGGAAGGAATCCTGTACCTGGACCACATTTCAGACCACAAATTGTAGTAAATTTGCTGTTGTGTCTTAGGTATTCACCTGCTTTGCAATGTTTACACATACCAGCCCTGCAATTACCTGAGGCAACAGCTTCAACTTCTGGTTCCCCGTCTCCAGCACTATAAGTAAGTAATATACCCAAGTCTCCAATTTTGTGGAGAAGTCTTACCAATATTGGAAATTATTTACATGCCGATTGAAAACAATATAACTACATCAATGTTGAAAGAGTCATACAATTTAATGTTAAATCTCGATGGCAATTAAACACAATGATCAAGACATGGGAAAATTTCACAAATTAAATAACAAATGACTTAAGGAAACCAAACAAGAGACCACAGTAAGATACTGTTCCATTTGACTAAAATTCTAAAATAAATGGAAGCAAATTTTAGTGTTTAAGGATATGTGCATATGTGGACAAAGGATGAAGGAAATAATCACCATTAGCAAATGTCACAGTTATATTTTGAGGAGAAGAAAAAAGGAATTCGCACAAGACAGTTTTCTGAAGCAATAAGATATTACTTCTTAATTTGGGTAGTCATTACCTTGACTTTATATTGGTACAATTAATGTGACTGCTTTTACTTTTTGATTTTTTTGGTATAAATTATATTTCACAACAAGAAGGCATTAGCAACAGGGAATGAGATGTACATTTTCCAAGGCAGGAAACTGAGAACATGTACAAAGAAACTGGTAATAGTGCACTTTTTATATTATTTTTGTCAATTAAATTCTAACCCTTTTGGACAATGGAAAATATTCTCCCACTACTAGATGGGTCACATTTTGACTTCTGGTTCATACACAAAACTGTGGATAGAACATTGCGGTTAGAATAGCCTTTTCCTGAGCTGAGACACAGTCAGATCTTAACAAATTCTTGCTGTAAATGTGGTGCCTTCCTGCATGCAAGATGGAACACCTGGAGTAATTGGCCCGCATTGCTTACAAACCATGTGAGAGCTGAGACAAGCTGATTCAATGACCCGAGAACACAGTCCAGAACTGATCCTCAATACCTCAGGATTCTATAATCAAGCACCCAACACTGTTGCATCCATGTGCTTTTGCTAATTATTGCTTGACTGAGTATAGTGATGTCCTCTAAGACATTACCAATGTTCAAGCTGTTGTATTAGAAACATTTCCTGATCCAAGGTGAAAAATTAAAAATGTATAGTGAAACAGGCCAAGAACATGCCCCAACCTACATGGAGAATGTGAGAACCAAGTGGCTTTCTTCTCCTTTCTCCAATAACCCAACTAATACCCATTCTACATGATAATCACAGTCTTAGCACAGCTCTTTGCAAATAATACAGTTAAATCTCCTCCAATAAAAATCACAGCATCTTTTAAAATAAATAAATTGAAATGAAAAAGTACTCTCATAACCACAATCAAATGGGCTAAACACTAAAAAGCACTTCTGTTGTTGCTGGTTTCTTTTGTTTAGTTTCTGAAATCATAGGAACCCAAACTTTTAGTGAATGAGCAAAACCCAGGTCACTTACACAGGTATTCCTGCTGTCTTGAGTATTTTTCCCGGGTACATTATGACTGCTGTTGCAAGGAACATTCTTTGTACCTGTTGTTTCATGACTTTAAAATACTGCATTCTCATGGTTTCTCTATATAAAGAGAATCTTCTCCTTGCTTAATGATACTGAAGCCCAAATTCATTTCCTCTCTAATGAAAGTCCAAATGATGTGAAACTGTTTTATTAGAAACAGTAATCCCTAAAACACTACTAAGGACCCCACTGATATCTGAGTTAATAATGATAAAAATGGAAATCTTTAGTTACCTATACAAATGATGGCATGATTCAAATGCAAGTATTAACCCAGATCAGTATTTTGCTTCGTACTTAACAAGGTTGGCACATAAAAACTTTGTAAATGAAAATAAAAGCTATTTCATCTGGTACTAGCATGATAATACTTTGAGGTTTTTAAGTATAATCTGCATAATTTTTTGCACTTTCAGTCTCTGACATACCCAAGTTTGAGGCAGCATACCTTTACTCTTGGCTCTGGGATTTCACAAGGCAAGGTACAGAAAAACTGCTGAAATCCCCTCCTTTCTGTGGTAAGATTCTAAGCTCAGTGGGTGTGTTATGGGCAATGGGGAGGGGGAGGGTGAAGGGGAAAATTTTGAGGTGAAGAAAAAGAGAGTGAGATTAGAAAATTTTCTAGAATCTAAGCATGCAATATCCAGATGGGAATGTTTTACTAGTGATTGGGGAATGGAGGAGATACACAGGGGTAGACTGAAGACACAGGGTACTTATATCTTATATTAACAAGCTGTACATTCAATATTTACAACATTCCAAGAGGGAAAATATTTCTACTCCAAAAGTAGTTATAAACACCAGAATTCTCAAGTCCTTAAACTGCCTTCATAGTTTCTAACATGAAATGGAATTTTAATACAATCAAGGAAAAAAAAAAGACTTGGTTCTCAAATCCCTGAGTTAATTAATGTTAATGTTAGTTTACAGAAAAGAAAACCATCTGAGGTGATATGAGCACCTCTTTCTCCTCTCTAAAGAATACAAAAATGTTATGTCCAAGGTACAGTCATACCTTGTCTTAGAACAGGCACATCTTAGCGTTTCTTTGCTAGTCAGCTAAACTTTTATCTAGCTTGGTCCATATTATTCTCTTGAAGTTTTCCCATTCCATTGATCTTTCAGGCTCCCAGAGTCATGAAACCAGATATGACATATTTTATAATGTGATAGTAAGACATATTCCTTAGATAAACCAAAGCATGTAATAAATTTATACACTACTCAACATAAGCAACATTGCTAGGAAATTATCACTGAGTTTTCTCAGATGCACTTTAGTATTGTTTTACATAATAATTAAGGCTGAACATTGTCACCTTGTGGCATCTCAAAGCTGGAGCACTCAACATCCTCTGGTGTGTACTTAGGTTTAAGTTGGAAGGATAATATAGTCAATGATGAAAGTCATAGTCAAGGTAGAGAAGACCTGTTCCTTTCTTTTCTTAGAAATAAATTATGACTGATTTTTTTCTTCTTTGGAAATTATGAAAAATTCACTGAGGGAGCCATTTGTGCCATGGATTTTCTTTGTGGAAATTTTTTTTTAGGGGCAGAATATTTTTAATTAAAGTTTTAATTTACTTACTAATTGGGGAGTTGTTTGTATTAGCTATATCTAAATGGATATACAATGAAAATTATGTTAGTTCTGAAATTTATGTCTTATTTAAATAATTAATGGTTATACATTTATAATATATTCAATATAAACTTTTAATTATGTAAAAAGGGCAGAGAAGCCCAATGTGTGGCTCAATCAAGCCAAATTAGATTTAACCTCCTTAAACTTTGTTCTATTCATGTACTTTTAGATTCCAATTGGATGACATACACCTTCACTGGAGAGGGACACCTGGCTTTGTTTTGTCTACTGACTTAAATGCTTATCTCATGCAACTTTCCCTCACAACTACACCTAGAAATATGCAGCTAATTGTCAAGTGAGGTTTAAACATAAAATTAATCATCACAATGTGTCACTAGGATTTGAAAATTTTTCTATCAATATCTTTCTCTACTACCAGTGAGTTCACAATAGCATTGTTGATATATGAAAGTGAAGACTCATTAAATCATTAGGATTTAATATAGGAGCTCCTTGAATTAGTGGTAGAAGGGTATATTAAATAACTTGGTTTTTGCTTTTTTTTTTGCTTTACTTAGAGGTATGGTCTGTCTGCCCAACCTGACCTGAACGTAACTCACTCTGTAGACCTAGTTGACCTTAAACTATCTAGAATCCTCTAATATCAGCCTCTTGAGTGCTGGGATTAAAGTCATATGTTAATACACCCATTTAAATAACTATTTTGATAACTGCAATTGAAGAATTACTCATTCTAAAAAATTGCTCATTCACAGCATAAAATTAATACTACAAAAAATAATCTCCTCATTTTGTCTTTGAGGCATTTCTTATGGTAACACAAAAATAGGGCTAAATGACTATTTTTTTTTGATATGGAGGATGCTTTGGAATTTCTGAGGTCTAATTCCAATTCACTGTTTTAAACTAACTCATCACACACAGGCACACACACACACACACACACACACACACACACACACACACACACACACACCAGGAGTTCTAAGCTTTGAGGCTATGAGAGAAATATATGTTGAATTGTCATTTAAGTTCAAACATATTTTGATTTGTGCAGAAGATACTAGTCTTTCCTTTTTTGCATTAGAAATTGTTATAAAAATAGCACCCAAGAAATTCCAACAGGGTAGAAAATCTACTTGTGCATGTAAACATTCCAAGAATACCAACATCAGGTGCAAATTAATAGGTGGCAGTTCTTGGCAGCAGAAAAATGATCATTTCAGTTGCTTTACCGCCAATCGCCAAGAACAAAGAATTCATTTATAGCACTTCCTGCCTGACATAAAAGGATTTCACTGGAGAATGCTGATACTAAAGATATTAACCCTTTATAAAATAGACATGATTTGAAGGTTATACCTAGTGAGCAAAGTATGGACAGAAACTACAAGGGTCATTTAAATCACAGTATAAACATACCCTACCTTTCCTAGAGAACTTTTCCAGACATTCCTTATGGCATTTCTTCTCTGCATTTGTTTCTATTTCTATTACCTTAAATACCTAATATATAAGTTATTCATGAACAAAATACTATGCCTCCCTTGACAAATAAATCATGTCCTAATAACTCTCTTTCAAAATATGGTTGAAGCTTTAGAAGATGATGAGTAATGTATTCTGTTCATTTACTGTGACACTGTGTTTTCCTTCTGGAAATTCACCGTCCTATGAAATAGGGACAAGAAATAAAATCCAGGGACCAGAAACAAAATATATATTACCTCACAAAGACCCTAGGAAATATGAAAACCGCTATACTCACTGAGATGTTTAATCTCTGGTTGTCAACTTGCCAGGATTTACCATTACCAGGGAAACAAATGTTTGGAAAATTCTATAAGGGATTTTCTAGATTAGGTCAATTGTGGTGGAAGGATCCACCCTACTGTGAACACTATTCCATGGGCTGGAGTCCAGGATTGAATAAAATGACAAAGCAAAATGCATTCACCACTCTCTGCTTCCTATCCATGGACATCATAGGACCAGCTCTGCTTCATGCTCCTGCCCCTGTGCCTTCTTTGTTATTATTGACCATAACCTCAAACTGTAAACTGAAATACATCCCAATTTAAATTGCTTTTGCTTAGATATGTGGTCACAGAAATGAAAAAGTTAGTAACACACTACTTTGCAAAGCAGAAATTTTTTTCAAAATATATTATTCCCTATCCTCAAATAAAAGCTGAATTATATCCATTGAAGGAGAAAAATCATATCTATCTATACAAATATAGATACAGATATAGATATATTTACATGTATATGTGTGAGTCCAAATCCATATATACTGAATAGATTTTAGATATAGATATAGATATAGATGATATAGATATAGATGAGATATAGATATAGATATAGATATAGATGAGATATAGATATAGATATAGATGATATAGATGATATAGATATAGATATAGATATAGATATAGATGATATAGATATAGATATAGATATAGATATAGATATAGATATAGATATAGATATAGATATAGATATAGATATAGATATAGATATAGATATAGATAGATGTCTCCCTCTCCTCTCAAGGAACAATGAGTTGGTGAAATTCTTGTAAAAACAGTTAAAGATTTCTGGCTTTATGTGTCATTAATAGGTATCTTGCAACAAACACAGTTACTTAGCTTGCACATATATCCTAGCTGTCAGAAGAAAAAAAAATCTACTGTTTGAACCTTTTGAAATCTATTCATAATGTTTCTGAAACAAACATAAAATTGAGAATCAAAAACTACACAATATCTCTTTTTTCAAGGGTGCTTTATGGCATTCAAGCTTCATCTTTAACCCCGAGCATGTCGACAGTAATGAAAGTGTCACATAGCTTTCTAGAGTGTATTATTAAAAAACTAAAATATAAATCAGAGGAGGTAAGAATATTGCTGTAGAATTCACTGGCTGTAAGCTGTGTCTCATATTACTCATCAAAATTGAAAAAGTCATACTTATTCTCACAGGAAATTAAGGAGACTCGAAATGACTTAATGCAAGTTATTTTAACTTACAAGGCAGTTGTATAAAAGTGAACAGATTAAATTCCACTTTCAGAGGAAGCCAGGGCAGACATGGCGGAGCTAAAGGCAAATAATGCTGTAATGAGATAACTTGAGGACTCTTGGAAAGTGATTTTTTATAACACTTTTTTATTAGATCTCTTCAGATTCCCAGATGTTAGGGTCAGTACCATAAGGCCAGCAGTAATCAGAGGCCAGGTCTTTCTTAAGGTCAAGAGGATGGAAAATAAATGGTCAGACCAGACATTTCTCCAGGACACTATGATCATGAAGACCTCATAGACTAGATCTCCAATCCATACTTGTCCACTTAGAATATAATAAGTAGAATGAACCAGGAGCTCTCAAATCATTAGAACAAATAAGTAAAACAACAAGTGAAACATAGCATAATCACTCATCGAGCATAGCATAATCACTCATCGAGCATACCATAATACAACTTAAAAGTAATTTTGATATGAGAATTTTAGGGTATCTTTGAGGGTGTGGGAGCCTTTATTGGATCTTGGGTGTTTGATAACTCAAGAGTTAAGGTTCCAGACCATTTTAGTTACACAGAATTTCTACTGAATCAGGGTCTTCAGGGTTCTTGTCTTATGAATTGGAAGCATGACACCATACAGGATTAAGTTTGAAAATATTGTATTTTATAGAGTTTATAGAGCTTAGGAGAAGGGAAGAAGACCGAGATCCTGGTGAGAGGAGGCAAGAAAGGTGTTGCAGTCAGCTTCTTACTGGGACAAGCACCCCATCCAAAAGCAGCGAATAGGAGGAATGGGTTATTTCAGGCTTACAAATTTCAGAGGAACATCATCAAAGACAAAAAAAATCTGGCTGCCTTCCATAGATCCAAGCACAGAGACATGATCAACAGTTAGCACCAAAAAACAGCCAGAGTTCCAACTGTTCTCCATATACCAGTAGAGGATCCATCCACTGGGTACTCAAGTTTCAATCCTGAGTCTATGGGGTCATACATTTATAAAATTATAAAAGGGGTTATGAAGATGGAAAAGTCCACCTAGAGACCCATATTATGGTATTTTATGGGAGTGTATTGAATGGGAACAGAACTGGCTAGTCTAGCCCCCAACACCAAGTGTGTAGGTGCCACCAGGTTTTCGGGAGTGAGTGATTCTATCTCTTAATTTTCTCTTCTAAAAAAGTAAAAGATGAAGACAAACTGGATTCTACCCTTTTATTCTTGGCCTCTAGAAATGTGGAGAGTACAAGCCTATCTTTAGGTAGAAAAATGTAAGTCAAAAAATAAAAAATCCATTATAAAAATCAAGGATATTTCTTGCTTTTTCCTTCAAGGTGTTACCACTAAACTATTTCAGTATGAATACATATTTTAAAACAAAGCCTGTTAATAATAACCACATAAATAGTAATTCATAAAAACTATGATTTCCATTATAATAATCCATTATAATCATTCTAATATAATATCTATAGAATAATGAGATAGACAAATGTAAATCAAAACTCACTATGAATCAGGAAACTGAGTGGAAGAGGGGGCAGAAAGAATGTAAGAGCCATGGTGAGGGAGAATATCCAGAGACATTGCTCCCCTCAGCAACAATACACAAAGGGGGAAGAAAAAAAAAGAGAGAGAAAACTTGTTGCCTCTGGTTCAGTTCATAACCCCTATACTATGGACAGATCCATTATGTACTCTGAGGACGTACCCCAGTGGGTAGGGGAGAGAAAGGAGGGAAACCGTGACACCACAAGATATGCTCATACAATGTATATACTTATTCATAATAAAGATATTTTTAAAAAATAAATGTATTATAAATCTAAAGGTATGAAAGCACATGCACAAGTATATCTTTTTATAATGCATAACATAGTAATCATTAATGACTTAATTTTCCAAAATTATGAAGAAAGAAAAACTTTACCAGAGTAGTGAATTCTTTCCTCAGATGCATAAGGATTCATGCTTGAAAATTTCAGTGAGAATTAATGTCATGCAAAACATATTTTATGTTTGCATGTGAAATAGAATTCAGGGATCATGTCAGGTGATTATAAATTAGTCTGTGCAGAATGTTCCCTTGCAAGAAGATATCACATATCTCTGACTTTCAACTGCTAAAGTCAATGGTGGTCTCCAAACCTTGAACAATCTTGTCATCATACCTATATCTGAATTTTCCTCAGAGAGAAAGTCCTTCTCAGTTGAGAATTACAATTCCAGTCTGGGAAAAAAAAGGATTGCCAGCAGAAATCCCTTGTACAAAAGGAAACTACACTAGCTAATTGACAATACCGACATCATCTAAGTATAGTATGATCATAATTTAAAACTGATTTCACTTTTCTGAGAATATAAGAATATCCACATTAACACATGTGCAGGAGTCTCTCCAAGTTTCAAGTAAAAGAAATATTTCTCCAATATAGGTTTTGTCAATAGCTAGTATGAACTTGGAACACAGTCTCTAAGACAGATTCATATAAACTCCACTTCAGAAATGAAACATTAATAGGTGAACTTCATTTAAATGTGAGCCAAAGTAATATTATTTTTGAATGGACATATTAAATTATATATCAGAAACATACACCCTAAATATAATCTGGATTGATGGTACAATGTGAGGAAATAAACCTGAAATAAACATGGCGGACTTCTACCAATTCGTAATTCCATAATAAAGCAGGCAAACACAGTTTGCAAATTGACAAATATTAAGAAGCCAAAATAGCAAAACTAGTGAAAAAAAAAGTAATGGGAGATTTTTAATTTATTACTATCCTCAGGGTTTCTTCTTCTTCTCTTCCTCTTCTGTTGTCCACAATAATTCAAATAATTCAAAGACTGGCAAAATCCCGTCTACTGGAATTTTCCTACAAGCAAACACAAGCAAAAGCTCTCATTGCAAGGTTAGTGTAGGATAAACGGGATAAAACATTGTGAATTTGGCGAGAATTTCATGAGTGTACCTCTCTGTAGGCCCAGAGTTAGTGGGGGTTTTTGCTTGGAGCCCAGGTTCTTGGTCTCCATAAGAATTTGCCTTGGATCCCAGCTCCAGCTAAGGGTTCCTTGCCACTGAGCCAATCAGCAAGATAGGGATTATCCACCTAGGTTAAGTGCCAGTATTGTACAGATAAGCACTTCTTGCCTTGCTGGTCTCTGCCATATACCAGTGTCCTCTGCATTCTCATAATATAAGTTATTGTTCTGTATCAATGTCCTCTGCTTTCTCCAAATATTAATGACCAATTTTCCCCTGGCAGCTCATGTAGTGCCTTCCAGCACTACACAGGCTAACATCTGGGAACTGGCTTCCTCTCCAGTTCCATCATCACTAGACTGAGTATGTAGAGGTCATGGCTCAAGGATCTCTGTGTTATGACATATTGAACACTGTAAAACCAAGATACATCTACAGTGAAGTAAAATAAAACCAAGCATTTTATTTCTGAACACATCTAAATTCTGATACTGATTGTTTAGTTTTTAAAATGTTCTTTTAAAATTATATTTTTATTTGGAAGGATAGAGAGAGGGGGAGAGGGAGAAAAAAGAGGGAGAGAGAGAAAAGAAAAATCCGACAAGGCAGGGCTTCTTACCACTGCAAATGCACTACAGGTACATGAGCCACTTAGTACGCATGGCTTTTTGTGGATGATGGGGAATGAAACTCAAGCTGGCAGGCTTTGTAAGCAATTGTCTTTAACCACTGAACCATCTTCCAGTCCATGGTGCATATATGACAATTAGGGAGCTGTGTAACTCACAACTCCAAAAAATGGTATATGCTTATATTGTAAATATTGTACTACATTAAGTAGGTATATACATTTTGTACATACTGAAGATCGTCTCTCAGATCCAATAAATCCTCAATCTAAAAATAGACAGACATATTTTTGGGAATAAGTAGAATAACTCAAAAAGAATTATATGAACCACTGCAATGATGAAAATGCTTATTTCCTAATAATTGGCAAACCATTCTCTTCAAAAGTTTGATAATAGTACTTTAAAATAATGGCGACTGATTAAATGTAACATAAGAATATGTTCTTTGCATCTCTCACTTCTTTCGATTTTGAGTTGATAAAATTTCCATTAATGTGAATAGGGATCTAGAGTGAGTAGTGCCTGCCTGGCATGTCCACAGCCTAAATCCAATCTTCCATTCTGCATGTGCAATGTCTTATGGGACCAGCCTGCAATGTTAGCACTTGAAAGATGGATGCAAGAGGATCAGAAGTGCAAGGTTATCTTTGGCAACAGAACAAGTTCCAAGTCATCCTGGGCTGCATAAGACCATGTTTCAAAAAAAAAGTTTTATTATTAATGAAAATTTCTTATCACCCATTGTTATTATTTCAGTCTGTCAAATAAGTGCCAAGAGGAATATATAGTTTCATAATGTCCATTTCCCTATTAGCTCCTCTGTTTTAGCTGAATCTTTTACTGAAGATATAGTTTTACATGATTAAAAAGCATTAACTACAGACTGATTATTTTCACCAAGAGCCCAATAACCACAGCAGATCCTTACTTACAGTTGTTACATAGTCTATTTGATCCTAAATAGACTTGATAATTAAGGATGCATATTGCTCTTGCTAGTATCATCATTTAAAAGTGGTATAAAAATGCAGCTAAGTACCCAACAAAGAAAACCAAATATAAGGATTAAAAGAACAAATTTACTGAAAAGACAGTAGGGGCAGAGCAACAGACATGTGAACAAAAACAACCAGTTAAAGAGAGCATCAATGGCCATTCTTTAACCCAAATACATAAAAAGTTTTACTAAATGCAAATGATGTATACTTAAATTACAAGGCAATTATGGTGGACACAAGCATCATTCAAGACCCAACAACAGGCTGGAGAGATGGTTAAGCAGTTAAGTGTGCTTCCTGTGCAAATGTGTGGGCCTTAGGGACCTCAGACCATCAATTATGAGTCTTCAGAACCCATATAAACAGCTAGGTGTGGCCCAGTTGAGGAGCAGAAACTCAAGAATCTTGCTGGAGTTCATGAAAAACCAACAAGCTCCAGATCAACAAGAGATGCAGGCTCATGGGATTAAGTTGAAGAGTGATGTGAAGGGGAGGGGAGGAGAGGGGAGGGGAGGGGAGGGGAGGAATCTAGACTTAACTCTGGCCACCTCAAGTGAGTTCATGGGGTGTCACAAGGGCACACAGACATGCATATACCACACACTCACCATGGTACAATCACCCAACACATTACATGCACATACAAATGTAAAAAAGAATAAATTGAAGACCCAACTACCCAATCACACACTGACAATAAGAGAGCACTTTAAAAAAACAAATAGCTTGAAAGTGAAAAAAAAACATGAAAAATGTTGCATTAATGTTAAGAGTAACAAAGCATGTATGACCATTGAATGCCTTCAAGAGTAGACTACAGAACGAAAACCTTCACTAAGCACTAAATGGATATTTATCATGATAATAACTTGGTTAATTTGAGAGTATAGCTATAGATCAGTGATAGAGCATATAGCTGCAAATATTGATCAATTACTCAGGGATAAACATTATTGACCTTAAGATTTGTGAAGCAAGATATATGTCAAATATAAATCCATAAGTGCCATTAGAAACTTTCTTAACTGAAAAAAAAAAAAAAACTCAAATACTATTTACCTAACATACCTGCTTCAGTTAATGGGACACTATACTAGAGCAAATTCCTATTGCACAGACCCATAAATGGGTTCTAGAATAAGTCAATATTCTTTAAACAGAATTAGAATAGAATATGGAACATACCATCTGACCTACATGGACCAGATTTAGAAAGTATAATTATATTATATGCTTTTTTAAATCCCAAAAATATTTCTAAAATAAATGGAAATTCAATAGCCCTAAGTGATTATATTAAGAAAGTTGAAAGCTACACAAGCAATCTGAGTTTTAACATTCAATAAACTATTAAAAAGCAAACAAAGAAAAAAAGTAAATTAAAGTTGTGCAAGTATCTTAATTATAGGAAGATATTGCTACAAAATCATTTTGTGCCAGGCCAAACCTACAAAGACTATTGCTCTCTCATGAGGGAAAAAATGTAAATATGACCAGGAGCACAACATGGTAGAATGACACACTTTCTGACCCCCAGAAACATCGCTTACAGGAAGCTTTAGCCAGCTAACCCTTGCTTCATAGCCAAGGGCTTGAGAAAGCAGGTAAGGTATTCTGACAATCTGAAAATATTGGTATTTTTTTTTTACTGAATACTCAGACCAATGTCATCAAGGTATATCCAGCTCCTCACAGAGGTAGGTGTTGCAGTCAGCTTTCTAGTTGCTGCACTGTTGCTGCGCAAAAAGAACCCAAACAAAAGCGGCTTGTGGAGGAATGGGTTTATTTGGCTTACGGACTCGAGGGGAGGCTCCATCCTGGCAGGGAAAACGATGGCATGAGCAGAGGGCTGGACATCACCTCTGCCACAGCACTGCAAACAGCGGCAGGAAGGTGTGCCAAACACTGGCAAGGGGAAGCTGGCTTATAA